>ML821142.1:31104-48895 GCA_009831015.1 Picea engelmannii
TGATCTGGACTTTTCTGATATTAATACATTTATGCTTGATTATGATGCATTCTGATAGACGACATGATGTTTTACTACTTGATGTAGACAGGTGCTGCTGACTCAGTTTCATTGAGTGTGCAGGGTTTCGGACCTTGAGGATGTAGGGGCATCGATGGAACCCCCTTGGACTCTGGATTGAGTCAGGGAGTGGGCTATTGGAATAGTTCTGCCCTTATTACCGCTGTCTTCTAACACACATAAGTTATTACATATTGTACTATAGCTGTCTAGTTCTGCCATGGTTGGGGAAGGTCCGCTTTTTCCTTTCATGAATAGTGACATTTTATTTCTACTGGAAGTAAGTGGCTTTATTACCGCTGCCTAGTTTTATTGTTTAATGGTGATATTGATGAAAGTTGTCATAATTGATAAATTGATATTAGCAAAGGTGATATGGTTGAGGGTAGTATTGTTAATTAATCATGGCTTCATAAAGTAGCAATGTAAGGTAATTATCGAAATAATATAGTGGAATGAAACATGGTTAATGGTAAGGATGATGTTAGGCTATGTAATGATTATGTCATAATTAAGGGAAATGATCATTGATGACATCGCATTGTGAGCTCCTCCTGTTTAATTGAAGGTCTTTATCTTGTAAGGTCGTTATAATTTTGGTGGTTGTAGCATATAAGAGGTATTGTAGTTGTAAAATCATGGTCCAGATATGTGATATAAATGAAAGATGGTTAATATTTCATGACAGTGCTATTTGAAATTTTTATTTTTGTTAATAACACATATGGTGCAATAACCTCGACTCACGGCCAATAAAATTACTTTGAGTTTATTAAATGGGGAAAGTGTTGAAATTAAATTAATGTTGAACTTGGGTGTTCATTGTCGGAGCCCTTCTTGTCGTGCGCCTTCCGTAAAGGACGTAGTCGTCCTTCTTGTTTATATCGTACTTGATAGTATTTAGTTGGTTGCTTGGTCGGTTGTGTCGGGCAGGGTATAGACACCTCCTTGTAGCCTTAGCAATTATGTCTGTGTGTGTGATTTTTCTGCGTAAAGAATCCAGTGCCGTATCAAGAGTCTCGGGCCCTTTAAAGGCAGGGTTTCCACTCTTGGGACACACCTGACGGAGATTTATTAGTTTCTGCCTGAGTAGTCGGCTAAGAGCCTGTCTAATCTTCTTTCGAGAAGACATAAGACTAAAAGCCCTGCTTTTCTGTGAAGAAATAGTAAACTCTATTGTTGGATTCTTCCATCTGTGACTGTACTGTACTTAACACCTGGTGACATTTTCTGCTTATAGTTGCTAGTTGTACGCCTTATGTCTAGGGGCGTTTATTGCTTGATGTCACTGTGATTTGTCGGGGTCGTCTTGTTGTGTTTGTCTTGCTTGCGTCTTGTTCTAGGTCGGGTTACTAGTATCTTCCTGAGTAGTCGGCCAGGAGCCTGTCTAATCTTCTTTCGAGAAGACATAAGACTAAACGCCCTGCTTTCATGTGCAGAAATAGTAACCCTAACACCATGGATTCTTCCCTCTGTATTCTTACTGTGCACCCCCAATATGTCTCAATGTTTGTGTTGTGCGCCTTATGCCTATGGACGTATATTGTTGCAGTTACTCGTTGTGTGCCTTTAGTCTTCTTGTGTTGAACATCGTGGTTGCGTCTTGTTGGTTGTCGAGTGGCGACGTAGAGTCAAGTGTGTTTGTTACTTCTACACGTGCGCACACCCCTAAAAAAAAATAAAAAAAAATAAATTGCACCTGTTCTCAGAGTTGTTGTCGTAACGAGGAGGTTGCCACATATGGTATCAGAGTCGGTTCAACCCGCGACTTGGGATTCACTACAGCTTTCATTGGCATGATTAGATTGATTATACTGTTGCAGATCGAGTTGATTGTGTGTGTGCAGGTAATCATGGTTAGAGGACGCCGCGGAGGAAGACGACGGGGTGCTAGGGGAGGAGGCGTGACAACTCCAGCAACATCCACGCCTGAGGGGTCTAACCCCCAGGGAGGCGAGCAGGTTCTCGTACAGGAGCAGATCGCAGTTGCCGATGTCATGGGGATGATGAGATATTTTCAGCGCATGTTCGAGGCGCTGATCAGCTGATTGGACAGAGACGAGGCCAGGGCGCCGACACCTGCTGAGGTTCCGCCGCGCGCATCGGCCGTTACAGGTAGCATTCACCGTGAACTCGAGAAGGTGAAATTTCCCGAGTTCTTTGGTGCCCCGGATGACGCAGCCGCTGAGGCATGGTTGGAGAATATGGCGATGTGCTTCACACTTCACGATTATACCTCCAACATGAAGGTCCGCATGGCGGTCTTTCAACTGAAGGGGAGCGCTCTTCTATGGTGGAAGACGCTCCTACAACAACTCAACATGGCCGTCGAAGACGTGTCATGGGAACTGTTCGAGGAACAGTTCCGGGAGAGGTATCTTTCAGAGGAATTCATTGAGCGTCTGCTCAATGAGTTCAACGCATTATGATAAGGAGGTCGTACGGTGCCCGAGTATGAGGCACGTTTTATGGAGCATACTACACAGAGAAGCTCAAGGTCAACAGGTTCGTGTTTGGCCTTAATGGCAGCCTGCGTGCAAAGGTTAGGATCTTGATGCCCCAAACCTTGCACGACGTTGTCCAAAAGGCCTTCATAGCAGAGGAGGAGCTTATCAGTGGGGGTCAGACCAGGACTCCATCGAGGCCAACAGGGCAGGGTTCCTCTCGCACACCGCAGCACCAGACACCAGCGAGACATGCGCCGAGATATCGTGGCTTCCAGAGGGGATCCACATCAATTACACCTCGACGACCGCCGCCTCAGCAATGAACGCCTTATCGAGGACCACAACACCAGCAACAACATCGCCCACAACAACAACAATTTAGGCCTGTTCAGCAGAACAAACCAAGTTTCCAGGCCAGTGGGCCGTCATCCTCTACTTTGGGTACCAGGACTACTGGGCCGAAGAAGGGGTGTTGGACATGTGGGGAGCCACACTACCAACGCGACTGTCCTGTGGAGAGGACGAGAGCGTCTGGATTAGTTGGACCCACTACAGTGGGAGATATAGGCAAGGCCCATCAGATTCATGCAGCGGTGAATAACTTCTAGGTAGAGCACCAGTCGACTGTGCTCGAGACGACAGGTACTGTCGCTGACCAGACCCTTAGTATTTTGATAGACCCAGGAGCTACTAAGAGTTTCATTTCTGGTGCAGCACTAAAAAGGATTAAGGCCAAGGCAGTCGAACATGAAAAATTTAGCTTCGTGGAGATGGCTTCGGGAGCCAAACAAAAGGTTGGAGGAAAGGTTATGGGCTGTGCCCTTAACCTGGGAGAGTTTGTCACGAGGGTCAACTTGTACGTCACGATCTTAGGATCGTATGATGTCGTGATCGATATGGATTGGTTGGAATCGCATGAGGCGATACTCAACTGTAAGAAGAAGAGGTTGAGCTTGGTTGATGATGAAGGACATAGACGGGTGATTGTAGGATGGAACCAGGGAGTATCCCCGAGGTTCGTCTCTTCCTTACAGTTACGGAAGAGTATGCGCAAGGGGTGCAAGATTTATGCGATCCTTGCGCTAAACGAAAAGGGAGTAACAGAAGGTCTAGAACACCTTCTGGTGGTGAAGGAGTTTGTGGACGTGTTTCCAGAGGAGTTACCTGGGATGCCGCCGGAGAGAGAATTGGAGTTTACCATAGACCTGAAACCGGGGACTAAACCGATAGCGAGAACGCCGTATCGGATGTCGACCCCGGAGTTGCAAGAGTTGAAAATGCAACTGAAGGAGTTGTTAGACCTGGGACTGATACGCCCTAGTGTGTCACCGTGGGGTGCACCAGTTATTTTCATTCGGAAGAAGGACAGATCGTGGAGGCTTTGCATTGACTACCGTCAACTGAACAAGGCTACGATCAAGAATCAGTATCCCTTACCAAGAATTGACAATCTGTTCTATCAAATGAAGGGTGTGACGATGTTCTCCAAGATCGATTTGCGATCAGGGTATCACCAGTTACGGATCAAGGAGGATGACGTCCCTAAGACCACTTTTAAGATGAGATTTGGACATTATGAGTTTACTGTTTTACCTTTTGGACTGACAAACGCCCCAGGGGTATTCATGAGTTTGATGAACGGGGTGTTCCACGAGTACTTGGACAAGTTCGTCCAAGTATTCATTGATGATATTCTGATCTACTCTCGGACGGCGGAGGAGCATGACGAGCACTTGTGCTTGGTACTACAATGTTTACGAGAACACAAATTATATGGGAAGCTGTCCAAATGCTCTTTTTATCAATCAAGGATTCACTACTTAGGGCATGACATCTCCGGCGAAGGTATCGTCGTGGATCCAGCCAAGGTTGAGGCTATTATGGAATGGCCTGCGCCTACTAATGTCACATAAGTGCATAGTTTTATGGGTTTAGCGGGATACTATCGACGGTTTTTTGAGGGTTTTTCGAAGATAGCAAATCCGATCACAGAATTGCAGAAGAAAAACAAGAAGTTTGTTTGGACAGAGAAATGCGCGGAAGCATTTCGGAGGCTTAAGGAGTTGTTGACAACAACACCGATACTAAAGGTCCCTGACATGGACGTAGACTTCTTGGTATGCACTGACGCATCCAAGGAAGGGTTAGGCAGAGTCCTAGTGCAAGACGGACGAGTGATTGCTTACATTTCGAGAAAACTGAGAAGGCATGAGGAGAACTACGCGACGCATGATTTGCAGTTATTAGCCATCGTTTATGCCTTAAAGGTATGGAGACACTACCTTGTTGGACGAAAATTTGAATTAAAGACTGATCATTGTGGACTACAACACATTTTCACGCAAAGCGACCTGAACGCGCGACAATGACGTTGGTCGGAATTGCTTAGCGAGTACGACTTCGAGATTTCTTACATAAAGGGGACAGTGAACCGAGTAGATGATGCTTTGAGTCGAAGACCACGCATATTTTCGGTGTTACCTCTTCAGACGAATCTATGAGAGAAGATTCTCACTTTACAGCGTGATGATGACTAGTACAAAGAAGTCGAGGATTTTATCGGACAAAACACAATGATGGTACCATGATATGAGGGATTTTATTTGGATAGCGATGGGTTATTGAGAATTAGAAGTCGGATCACGTACCGCCAAACGACGATTTGAGGATGTTGATCCTGAGAAAGGCTCATAGAGCAGTTTACATGGCTCACCCAGGAGTTACGATGATGAGGGCAGACTGTAAACCCTTATTCTTCTAGAGGGGAATGAAGGCCGACATAGTCAACTTTGTGGCTAGTTGTCTAGAGTGTCAACAGGTAAAGGCTGAACATAGACACTCAGCAGGATTACTTCAACCACATGCCATTCCGGAATCGAAATGGGAAGTTATTTCGATGGATTTTATTATTGGATTGCCACTGACGACAAGGAGACATGACTCGATTTTTGTAGTAGTAGACACTCTGACTAAGAGTGCTCACTTTATTCCGGTGCGTACGACGTATCAGGGACCTGACATAGCGAGATTTTTCATCAATGAGATTGTGAGGCTGCATGGCGTGCCTAAGAAGATTATATCCGATCGAGGATCGGTGTTTACTAGACGATTTTGGACAAGTTTCCAAGAGGCCTTGGGAACTCAACTTAACTTTAGTACTGCGTATCACCCAGAGACTGACGGAAAAACGGAACGAACGAACCAAAACTTGGAAGACATGTTGCGCATGTACGTGATGGACCAACAAAAGTGTTGGGAGGAATTCTTGCCTCTAGTAGAGTTCGCTTACAACAACAGTTACCAGAGCACCATTAAGATGGCGCCTTTTGAGTTCCTTTATGGGCGACCGTGTCAGATGCCCTTGATTTGGGATCGGCTTGAGGATAGGGTCCTGGTGGGACCATAAGCGATCCAAGAAATGGAAGAGCAAATGCAAACCATAAGACAAAGGATAAAAGAAGAGCAGGATCGACAGAAGAGTTATGTCGATGCGCACCGAGTCGACCGTAGTTACGAGGTCAGCGATCGAGTCTTCTTGTGGGTTAAACCACATAAGAGTTCGATCAAGTTTGGAAAGGGAGCTAAACTCTCTCCTAGGTTCGTGGGACCTTTCGAGATTGTGGAGAGAAAGGGGCCCGTGGCCTATCGACTAGCCTTGCCTGATTCTTTGAGGCATATGCACGATGTTTTTCATGTATCTTCTTTGAGACATTATGTTAGTGATCCTACACACGTGATTGGCATGAGTTCCTTCCAGGTATCGAATGAGGGAGTGCTCACGGCTGAGCAAGTCCGCATTTTAGATCAGCGCGTTCGACAGTTACGACGTCGAATGGTAGATCAGGTCAAGGTCCAGTGGGACAGTTATAGTCCGCACTCGGTGACCTGGGAGGACGCATATGATATGCGCCAAAAATTTCCATTTTTGTTTGATAGATAGACTTATGATACTGTGGTACTTATGATATTGTGGTACATTATTCGGCATTTATACTGAAAAACTTTGGGACGAAGTTTAGACCAAGAGGGGGTGTATGTAACATCCCGCTCTGGCGCACCTACAAAACTTATTCTTTGAGGACACTTGCTCGCAAGTGATCTGGAATTTTCTGATATTAATACATTTATGCTTGATTATGATGCGTTCTGATAGACGACATGATGTTTTACTACTTGATGTAGACAGGTGATGCTGACTCAGTTTCATTGAGTGTGCAGGGTTTCGGACCTTGAGGATGCAGAGGCATCGGTAGAACCCCCTTGGACTCCGGATTGAGTCAGGGAGTGGGCTATTGGAATAGTTCTGCCCTTATTACCGCTGTCTTCTAACACACATAAGTTATTACATATTGTACTATAGCTGTCTAGTTCTGCCATGGTTGGGGAAAGTCCGTTTTTTCCTTTCATGAATAGTGACATTTTATTTCTACTGGAAGTAAGTGGCTTTATTACCGCTGCCTAGTTTTATTGTTTAATGGTGATATTGATGAAAGTTGTCATAATTGATAAAGTGATATTAGCAAAGGTGATATGGTTGAGGGTAGTATTGTTAATTAATCATGGCTTCATAAAGTAGCAATGTAAGGTAATTATCGAAATAATATAGTGGAATGAAACATGGTTAACGGTAAGGATGATGTTAGGCTATGTAATGATTATGTCATAATTAAGGGTAATGATCATTGATGACATCGCATTGTGAGCTCCTCCTGTTTAATTGAAGGTCTTTATCTTGTAAGGTCGTTATAATTTTGGTGGTTGTAGCATATAAGAGGTATTGTAGTTGTAAAATCATGGTCCAGATATGTGATATAAATGAAAGATGGTTAATATTTCATGACAATGCTATTTGAAATTTTTATTGTTGTTAATAACACATATGGTGCAATAACCTCGACTCACGGCCAATAAAATTACTTTGAGTTTAGTAAATGGGGAAAGTGTTGAAATTAAATTAATGTTGAACTTGGGTGTTCATTGTCGGAGCCCTTCTTATCGTGCGCCTTTCGTAAAGGACGTAGTCGTCCTTCTTGTTTATATCGTACTTGATAGTATTCAATTGGTTGCTTGGTCGGTTGTGTCGGGCAGGGTATAGACACCTCCTTGTAGACTTAGCAATTATGTCCGTGAGTGTGATTTTTATGCGTAAAGAATCCAGTGTTGTATTAAGAGTCTCGAGCCCTTTAAAGGTAGGGTTTCCACTCTTGCGACACACCTGACGGAGATTTATTAGTTTCTGCCTGAGCATTCGGCCAGGAGCCTGTCTAATCTTCTTTCGAGAAGACATAATACTAAAAGCCCTGCTTTTCTGTGCAGAAATAGTAAACTCTATTGTTGGATTCTTCCATCTGTGACTGTACTGTACTTAACACCTGGTGTTGTTTTCTGCTTACAGCTGCTAGTTGTACGCCTTATGTCTAGGGGCATTTATTGCTTGATGTCACTGTGATTTGTCGGGGTCGTCTTGTTGTGTTCATCTTGCTTGCGTCTTATTCTAGGTCGGGTTACTAGTTTCTGCCTGAGCAGTCGGCCAGGAGCCTGTCTAATCTTCTTTCGAGAAGACATAAGACTAAACACCCTGCTTTCTTGTGCAGAAATAGTAACCCTAACACCATGGATTCTTCCCTCTGTGTTCTTACTGTGCACCCCCAGTATGTCTCAATGTTTGTGTTGTGCGCCTTATGCCTATGGACGTATATTGTTGCAGTTACTCATTGTGTGCCTTCAATATTCTTGTGATGAACATCGTGGTTGCATATTGTTGGTTGTCGAGTGGCGACGTAGAGTCAAGTGTGTTTGTTACTTCTACACGCGCGCACACCCCTCAAACAATAAAATAAAATAAAATAAAATAAAATAAAATTTGCACCTGTTCTTAGAGTTGTTGTCGTAATGAGGAGGTTGCTACAACAGAGGTAGCCATGGCAGGGGTAACCGAGGAAGAGGTAATTGGAACAGGGGCTCTAGAAGGCCAAGATTCTCTATACACTTTGATGCAGACTCGCAAGAGTTAGGCCAACTATTTCAAGCTGAATTTTTTAACTGGATTGGGAAAGGAGTAGTCAAACCTAGGTCTGAAAGGCCTCGCTTCCAAGCCCCACAGGTCCTTGGTATCCCAATGCTTCCTCATGTATCACTGCAACCTAAAGTCCCCCAAAAAGACGAATGACAAGAGATTTTCCACCCGACAATCTCCCAACATCGTGGCTGGCCTAACTTGTCTCTACCTGCTCCTCCACCTATCAATCAAATTGTCCAAGCTGCCCCTGTCCACTCACCAGTATAGTCTTCCCATGCAAGAAAAAGGTTAAAAAATGAGGCCCACCATGCTCCTGACAAAGGAAAAGCCACTACTTCCCTTTCCTCACCCTCAAATGACTCTGATAAATCCGTGTCCTCCCGCATGCATTTGAGAGATGATTGCTCTCATGTGATCAGTGAGGTTAGGCATAAAAGGAAAATTCAGAGAGATCAAAAGGTGATAGAAACAACAAGGGAAAGATTGCCTCCCATAGTGGAAAATATGGATTTTAAGTTTTTATTTATTAATTGTTGAGAACAGTTGACTTATGAATTTTTTTGGACAACACACTATTTTTTGGATATATGAGAAATATATTTTTGGAAATAATTTCAATTTTCATTGATATAAATTGTCAAAGTATGAATGTGATGATCAAAGTCACAAGGAGGGATGTTTTGTTCGACTAACTAGTCGTGTTGTGATTGTTAAGGAACTAAACAGAGTCACAAGGGGTCCCACCTACTAGTTATTATTTATTTAAAACCCTTATTATGATTTTATTACTTTTCCCCCTTAACTAAAACATTGGTTGGGTTTTAGTTGACTTAACTAAGGAAGTATTTCAACTACTTCAACCAATTCTAATTTGTTTAAAGGAAAAAGGAAAGGGAGGAACACGAGGAGAATAGAAGGGGAAGCATACTAAGGTTTGATCTTTGAGTTTTGTTGAGATAATTCAGTTTTCATTCATTCCTTAATTCATTAGAAGCCTAATTATTTTTTATGATAGCAGGGTCCTATTGTAGACATCAAGATTCAGGGCTGAATTACATCATGCAAACACTTGTTTTTCAGAGGTGTTGATCTATCTTTGATAGTCTATGTAGACTTGTCTGTTTGTGAATTAGATTTCGTGACTGACAAAGGATATTGTGTAGAGTCGAGTGGGAAACAATATGTGTCAAGTTGATCCAGCTTTTAAAGTTCCATTTTTTACTTTCTGTCAGAATTCCTTTTGTATGTTTCATCGGGGATGTCTAAGTGTGACTTTGGTCCAAAACTTCCTCAGGAATTTTTTTAAAGAGAACAATTCTTTTATGAATTGGAATGGAATAAATGATTGCATTATGTCTCATTTGTTTTGATTATTGACTTGATGTCTTTACTTCTGTCTCTTTACTTATTTCAACATCTATTATGTTCAAAAAATTACATAAATAATGAATTTTTCAGCAAGATTTTATTTATAAAAAAAACCAGCGTAAGCACTTGTAAACAATACTTGTGAATTAGGATACCAATTTTGATGGCTATAAATATAGGGTGATATTCCCGTCTATCTTGCTTTAGCCAAGCAAGATCTGAAAATGCTTGAGTAAGATCATTTCATATATTTTCCTCAACACAATGATTCTTTGTCCTTTGTCATGTTCTATCAATAAAAAAACATTTGCTTTGATATTTTGTAGAAATCTGAGTTTAACGTAGACTACAAGTGAAATTATACTCCATAAATCGATAATACAACAAAACGAAACATTGAATCTATAAATTCTTAGCTTGTAATTTAACATGTCAACAAAACAACTAATATTGATCAACCTAATAGATAAATATGTTAATAATAATAATAACAATACTCATCTAATTTTAAGGTGATAACTGAGCCAAACACCAAATTGGTGTATGAGACCCCTTTATTTGTGGGACAAGGAACCCCCTCCCCATAACAATTTGGCTACTAAAGTTTACGAAAATGTAAGTATATATATATATATATATATATATATATATATATATATATATATATATATATATATATATATATATATATATATATATAACTTCATAAATATTTTATTATATTTAAATATATAAAAAATCTTATACATATAAATAAGTTACTAAAATTTTAAAAAATAATCATAACAATATTGGTATCATAAATAAACAAGAAACCCTTAAAAATGACAATGCAACATGGATAGTCCCTCTTGTTAACAATGAATGATCGCAGGCACGAAGTCCTTAAAAATAGGGCATTCCATGAATTATACTTTTTGTTTCTTTTCAATTGTTCTCATGGGGTGTTTACATATATTAAGCAACACGAACAACATCAAAAGAGATATCAATATGGGTATGAGTCAAATACAAAAGGATACCAATTAAATGACGGTACGAAGTGGCATCTATTTTGAGTGTAATATAAGTGACATCAAGTTTGACTCCAAAATGAAAGGGAGAAGGGGCTAGTTTATAATATTTATGTGAAAGTGGCGAAGAAGGTCACCCACATACTTAGAATAGGGAAGGAAATTCCTTCCTTGGTTTGCAATACTTGGAGGCCAAGGAAATAATGCAAATAACCAAATTATGTATTATGAGATGGTTACATACTTTATTGGTATAGACATTGGGGTTAGAATGACATCTAGAAAATCTAGTGTCAAGAAGAAAGGTATCCATTTTATCATACCAAGCCCAAGGAGCTTGCTTAAGAACATTGAGAGATTTCTTAAGGTAATAGATAAGGACATAGTCATTCTGAACATAGTCAAGAGGTTGTTCCATGTTCTTACAAATAACCATACAAGAAGACATATTAAACATCCATCTGATGGACCTCCCATTTATGTGATGTGACAAGGACAAGAAAAAGGTAGATAAAATTCATTTTCTCTACATGGGAAAATGGTTCATTATAGTTAATCCCTTCAACTTGAGAAAATCCTTTAGAAACTAGTCGAGCCTTATGTTTTCCAACACTTCCACTTGAGGCATACTTAGTTATATACACCCATTTACATATGACCAATTTTCTTTATTTTAGAAGAGGTACATGATCCCAAGTATCGTTCATAGTTAACAAATGGTATTCTTCATTCATTGTTGTGTCCCAGTCTAGATGGCTAGAAGATTCTACAAATGTTTCTAGACCACAAGTCATTGAAACATGAGACAAAAGATAGGAGGTTTGCTGGAAATATGAACATGTACAATGTTAATATGTAGGATCATTGGAAAGATCACTAGTTGCTTCTTATGTTGTGTGAACCCATGTAGGAAGTGGTGGTGCTAGTGTAGGTTCATGTTCAATGGACCCAACTACAAGAAGGTGAGCAGGTGAAGGTGTATTTTCATCCTCACTATTATCATTTAAAGAAGAAACCAGAGTAGGATCATTAACATAAAATTTGCAAATAGAATATGGAACAACTGCCAAATATGGCTTGTAGACCGAAGATCACACAAACACCAAAGATCGCACAAATGTCGAAGATCGCACAAACACCGAATTAGACTTGCAGATTGAGAGACTTCATAAATTTTAACATCTCTCCTAATAATAATTGCATTGGAATTGGGATAAAGAAGTCTATATCCTCTTACATTTTCAAAATATCCAACAAAAATGTACTTCTCACTTTTAGGTTGTAATACTTTTCTTTTCTCATCAAGAATGTGTGCCCATGCTTCACTACAAAACACATAGAAGTGGCTTACATCGGTGTTATATTTTTTAAAGGATTTACAGGAGTGTGATTGACTATGTAATTGGCATAATTGATGGGTTCTACCCAAAAATGAATATTCAATCCCTTAGATTGGATCATACAATTCACCATTTCCTTTAATGTGTGATTCTTGCTCTCATTAACATCATTTTTATATGGTGTATATGTAACAATATGTTGCATTTGAATGCCTCGTGTAGTGTGATAAAATGTCATTTCTTTAACATATTCACCTCCATTATCTTCTCTTAACATCTGCAGATGATGTTTATATTTTTTTTCTACAAGGGCCTTGTAGGCCAAAAACATGTCAAAAAAATGACTCTTTAAGTTTTGATAAATAAACCCAAGTGCATATGGAGAAGTCATCAATAAAAGTTGAGAAGTACTTGAAACCAAAGAAAGAAGGAGAAGGAATAATACCACACAAATCACTATGAACAAAATAAAAGGGGGTTGAGGCATGCTAAGTGGTTCGTTTGTCAAAATTGTTTCGATGATAATTTTCGATAACATAATCGACACAAACACATCTTTTCAAGAAACAAGAGGAAAACCGATAACCATATTTTGATTACATAGTTGCTGCAAATACAAAGTCTAGATGAGCAAATTTCTCATGCCAAAGTTTTCTCAAGTCATTTCTATGAGCAATAAAAATTAATGGAAAATATGATGACCCAAACTTGTCAATTCTGTACAACATAGTAATATCATCAACAATTCAAGTTTCTAGGACACGCTTAGGATATTTTAAATCATTGATTATAACTTGGTGAGGTAAAAGCTACACTATTTTACTTTCACCTGAATGAGTGATTTGATATACCGATAGAAGATTGTAGAAGAGACATGGAACACATAATACATCATTAAAATGACCATTATTGAGTTAAACTATTATATACCCTACAACATTAAGGGATCTATCATCACCAATTTTGTTTGGTGTTACATTCATTAAGAGAAGAAAAAATGGCTTTATCCTTAGCCATATGATAAGATGCTCTAGAATCAATAAAACACTCATTGGAAGAAGAAAATGTTGCATTAAAGGAAAAAATAGAAGCATAAAGTACATGTCTATGAGAAAAAGAGTTAGAATAAGAATTAAAAGAAGAAAAAACAAGATTGATGTCGTGCTTCTTCATTGCTGCTTCTAAGGCCTCCATCTTCTTAAAACATTTAGACTCTAGATTACCATCTTTCCCACAAAAATTTCTATGTCTCTCAACTATCGGTCTTCTTACTTTTTTTATTTCGTTCCATTGTCACCATTGGGAGTAGGAGTTGGTTGAGAGGGCTTGGGACCCTCGTTTTTCTTATTGTTGCAAGGATATTACTTCTTCGAAGCTTGGTTTTATACTTCTATTGGGCCACTAAGGAATTGTTAGATGTACCTACAATGATAATCACTCCAAGATGAAAGAGATTATCTTTCTCTCTGATTAAATAATCAAAAAAATATTCAAGATCAGGTGGTGTGTAAGCATCCCCTAGAGCTTATCTAGTGGAGTGAAAATTAGATACAAAAACAAAATTTGCACTACCAAGATTAGTAAGAATAACATATATTAATTGGACATTCTTCTTTTCTCTGTTATAGTCTTCAAGTAAAATTCTGTGCATTTTGAACTTAGATGGATAATCTTCAATACAAGAGAAATCACTGAGATTTAAATAAATCATTTGGTTTTCAAGTTAGAGGGATTGAAACTTATTGTGTTTACCACATATAGTTTCTAGGTTTTTCCAAGCAATATTTGGTTTGCCAAATCCTTGAAGGGGAAACTATAAATCATTAGAGATGGAGATTCTGATTAATACATGTCATGCTTCACCATTTTTAGTATCACATTTAAATTTTTTTGAGGCATCAATGGGGACAATTTATTTTCCTAAGGTAATCCAGTAAAGTCCTTTACTTCATAGTACGAAATCCATATGATATTTCCATGAGAAATAGTTTGAATTGGTAAGAAATAGATCACTTGGACTATGCATATTAAAATATGTCTAGGTAATATAGGTTCAAAAGTAGAAATGGAGTATCTGGATGGAAAACTCTTGAAAAAAAAACAACACTGAAAACTGAATCCAAATGTCCAAGTTATTCCCTTTTTAAGAAAGGCATAAAATGTAACCAATGTACCACATGGAAGGTAGAAGTTGACCCACATGGTGATGGATGAACAATGTCGTTGTCGAGTAAAAAACGTTTTACTTCATTCTCTAACTTTGCCTATAAACTCACTTTTACAATTAAGTCACTTTTACATGAAGTGACCCACTTTTATAAAATAAATAACAATCACTTTTTTATGGGATAACTTAAAGTTTTATGAACTTTTTCAAAATGTAACATCATCAAAATAAAAAATTGAAATCAAGATCTCTTATTTACTAAAATAACTTTTAATCAAGTGAGTTAATGCAAAATATATAACAAATGTTATGAATGAGGAGTTTTTTTTTTTTAAACTAATAGTCTGGAAGAGCATACTTACCCCCAAAACCTTTGTTTTTGCTTGCAAATTTTTTTAACACAATCACCCATAAAACAATTGAAATTTCAAAATAAAAAAAACAAATCTGAATTTTAACAAGATTGGGGTTAGATTTCAGTTAGCCTACCCGAAAAATGTAAGTTTTATCTTTGTTTTTTATTTTATGAGATCACATAAAACAAAGAACAAAGAACATACACAAAAAATTAAACACTTTCCACTCTATTTTTGGTTTGTTGAGATCACACAAAGTGCACGGAAAAGAGCATACATAGATTGAAAATGGTAGAAAACTGAGAATATAAATAGAAAAACCAAAATATTAATACAATATATGAAAAAATTTAAAAACCATAGTGAAACTTTATACCTTCGGATCTGACAAAAAATATTGTATCTTGGGAAAACATAGACCTTTTTGGGTAATCCAAAAAGTGTTTCCAACTGAAAGTAACACTCCAGACGCAATGGAACAACTCATTCAACCCATAAATTCATATAAATAGTAGAACCCATAAATCCTTTGATGCACATAGTGACATAGGTTCAAGATCTCGATCAACAGTGAGATCAACTTTTCATGCAGGCTTTGATACTATGTTCAATAAACAAGGTATTTCTACATAGGTTAAACACCTTAAGAAATTGCTCATATAAACATATAAAAAATAATTACACAAGTGTATTACATGGTTAAAACCCTAAAAGAGGGAAATAGTCCATGGTCCTAGCCAATGTGATCACTTGAGGAAATATATTAATGAAAACTTATTTTTTTTACATATTAGTTGCTCACAATTGATCATCAACAAATGACTCTCCATCCTCTTTAAATAGAGATCATGAACCAATGAGGTGTTAAGCCATGTATCAATATTTCCATTGGAATCAAGGATAATATGAACTATTGGATCATTTTATTCCAAGAACATATTGTGATCGTCAAATTACATAACTACAAATGCATACTAAGGAAACACATTAAAAAAGCACACTTTACCTAAAAACACATTAGACCAAGTTAATTTTTTTTTTTTTAAGTAAAAAAGAGGTGGTTCCTGCTATATTAAGTGGAAAAAATATACATCTATGCTTAGGATACTATTTGTTCTGATGATTTAGCAGAAACCGAAACAGCTGGTAGCCAATGTTATCCTTGTCAAAAGTGGGCGGTTCACCATCTGTCCTACCCATAGGAAACTAGGACAGATGGCGTTCCATAGGCTGAGCTATGTCTATAGTTTTACAAGATGCAGCTAGAAGCATAATAATAACCCTGAGCAACAATACTAAAATCATAAGCATAACCATATCTATTACCCGGTGGCCATGTCGACCTTGTCATCCTCTTCCCCTTCCCTAATTGGCATCACGAATGACTATGCACAAGTTGGGAATCTCTTCCTTGCTGGTGTATTGGAGAAGGCGTCGTATATCATACCTAGTCGTTGGCTCATGAGGATGCCATGGTGGATCTGTTTTTCCATCTGGCCCCGCAAATCAAACAAAAATTCCAGGTGCTCCGGGTGGAAAAAATGTGGCGAGACACGCCATTGTTCCTACATGGACAAGATGGGAGGTGGCAAGAGGAACTTGCAACCATCCCTTGTCGTGCCTCCCAGCCTGTTCTCCTCGACTTCGTTTGGGGCTGCCTCTCTTTGTTGCTCCATGCCTACTCCTTCGTTCTTGTTGCTCTCCATGCCTTTGTCCGAGGTGTGTCCAACTAAGAGTGCGACCTTCTGAAAGTCCAGTTCTTCTGGTGTCTCTTCCTCTATGTAGCAGGTGGGGAAGTCATTGAATTTCTCTTCTCCTATGTCGCTACCTTGTTTCTCCTCAATGGTGGCCATGGTTTCTTCCTCCATAAAGTGGCTTGGTGGCTGCCAATTATCCAGCACAGTGAAGAGGAGATGCTTCGGAGGAACCTGAATTGGCTCCTTTGGAAAGACCTCCTCTACATATTCCATGGGAGGTGTTCTGGCCACATTTTCTCTGTGCACGAGTTGGTTCCAAGCCATAGAAAGTGTTCTTTCCATCCTTTGCATCCTCTTTCATCGGGAAACAAGGGTATACCATGTAGAGCCACAATGCGGCTTCCCTCTTTCTCGCGACATCGAAGTTAAAATTCGGATTGAAAAGGTGTAGAGGGTGGTCTGGTGATTGCACCAGAGATCACAATTGCAGAAGTGGTGTAGGTCGAAAACGAATTGGATGAATCCATGGCGCGGGTTGTTCAAAAGAGGATGGACTGACGGGACATCCTCCTCCATTAACTGCCTCATCTTGAATGCCCGCAACTCCGGGGAGGTCCCTTGTCATGAGAATGGCGGTTGGGGCCAACTCCCATCCTTAATTTTGAGGGGATGGGGGTCGGCCTGCCGCATTTAAGGCCAAGGCTGGCTCTGTTCCAGGTGTCTGGTATGCTCGACGTGGCACCCCATCTGGGGCTACACCAATTTAATCTTAACTAACTCCTAAATGTTTAAATATCCTAAATAGATACTTAATAATTTATATTTCAATACTTTAACACAACTTCATCTTGTGGTCAAATGTTGTATAATCTCACCACCTTTCCACACAAAAAATAAGTCTAGGTTTTAATCACATATGCATTCACTCATTAATATATTGATTAATGGAAAGAAAAATTTTGACAAATTTGTATTTTGACAAATGATCATTGTATTGTAATGGTGAGTATTCCCACACTTACATGATAAAAAAAAATCCACTTTCCAATTATTAAATGATGCCTTTATAACTTCCACATTGCAAAATTCTTGGTAGTTAAGTGCATTTGTTAGAACATCAATTTTACTTAGAATATTTTGTTTATTTTCATGCATCCTCTTCCTTAATAAAAATGCTAATTTGTATGCTCTATTTTAACCCAATGAAGCATTATCTTACTTTGCTAAGATTTGTGAGGATGTATTGTATTTCTTTTGAATGATGTCTAGTTCCCATAGTATCCCTCTTGTCACCTCATTTACCTTATAAATAATACTTCGTCCT
>ML821142.1:49104-80127 GCA_009831015.1 Picea engelmannii
AAGTTTCCAATTGATGCACTAGTACATAAACCTTGTCTCCATATACTCACCAACATCAAGGGTTGTAGTCTTCAACAAGACAAGTACATGAATAAAACTGTAAATCTTTTCCAAATATTTCAAAGGATGCTATGTGAAACTTCCTTCCTTCTCTTTCAAGTGTTTACATCCATCTAGTTTATCTTCATATGGAAGAGGGGTGTTACTTGTAACCTTAAAAATATTTGACAGTACAATATTTATGAATCAATACCACTCCATGGATTATAGAAAGTGAATGAATTTGTCCAATTTATATTGATTTGAGTGATATGAAGGTGATCTATATCTTTGGAGTGATATGAAGGAAAATAATATTCATATTGATTTGAGTGATATGAAGGTGATCTATATCTTTTCCTATATCACACTTATCTTTAGATGTAAATGATATTAATTGGCTTGGTTTTTGGTGAGGATTCGATCTAATGGTGGTAAAAAGAGTTCAATCTAGAAAATCTCTTACCCTAGCATCCAACTACATTGTTTCTTGGTGTGTGCACTCTAGAAATGTAAGCAAGACACTATGTTTTGTTTTGGTAATGGAGGCTTAGTCTTTTACTTGACCCTGGCCCTTTTACATAGAAATGAAGAGAATGGGGCCAAGCTCTAATAAATCACTATAGCCTACAAAATGGTAACCTATTGAAGGCATTCTTGTGATTGCATGTTGCTTGGTTTAAAACTACAAAGAAAGGTGCAAAATTTAGCCATTAAAATGATGTAAATCATCGATGAAATTGTATGTACGGTTATTGTGTGATGCCTAGTAGTAGTTTTTAGTGTAGCTAGGTTATCTTTCTCATACCTGTTAGAAAAAAAAGGATTTTGGAGCAATAAAATAAAACAAATATGGAAATAAAACACATAAGATACAAAATACAATAGAGACACAGATATACGTGGCTCACCCAGTGTGGGCTACGTCCACCAGAGAAATTGACAGGTAATTCTTTTATTATTATCCAACAAATGAAAGGATACAACCTACAACACACTTGTTGTAACTTCCTTTTCTTTCTCTCATAGTCTCCTCACTTAGAATACAATATTTGCCATGATATATAACCACAATACATTTACCTCATAAAAGAGGGTTTCCTTCTAGGGAAAAAAACCCTAACATAACTTCTAACGTCAGATCTGCAACCTTATAATGAACGATCCAGATTTACAAGACAATTTTTCTTTCGGGGCTTTGCCCCCGAACCCCCATCGAGGGCTCGCTTTCCCCCAGACCCCATAGGGGTGGTAACCCCCCTGCACTCCCCGCATGGAGGAGTCTACATTCTTTCGGGGTGTAAAGTATTTATCGGGTATAAACATGGCTAAAAACAAAGACCTCTGAATCATGAACATAATCAGACTCCACAACCAACAATCTCCCACTTTGAGACATATCTCAACAACTCCACTGTTGTTGTATCTGATGTACCATGATCCTTCTTGGACCTGGAAAATTTCTCATTTTCACCTTCATGCTTGAAGACCAACTAAAACTGATCAGGAACTCAATTTCTCCCTAGTTACTCCCTTTGTTAACATGTCTGCATGATTCTGGCTAGTGTGTATCTTTTCCAACTTCAAATTTCCATCTTCCAAGATGGATCGTATGAAATGGTACCTGAGATGTATATGCTTAGTATTAGAATGGAAGGTTGATTTCTTTGCAAGATGAATGGAACTTTCACTGTTACAGTACAACCTGCTATTCTCCTGCTTCTTTCCTAATTCCTCCATAAACCTCTGTTACGAGGAAAATATCTCTAATCTCAAGTATGCCATATAAAAAAATATGATAACAAGACAATATAAGAGGCCTACCTCATCCAAATGTTTGATGAAGTCCACCGTTGAGCACTTGACCCAAAGAAATATACATGCAACTAGTCCTCAACAACCAAGCAACGCAAGCATATGGTGATAATATTTAATGTTATCACATTCAATAACATAATCCATCAACATTCATAAAAAATACTCCCATGCAATAAAAATTCAAATATTTTTGAGATATTAATTGGATGAGAAAAGAGTATTTTGATTAAGATGTAATCGACATAAGTGAATGAGTTACAAACTTCCGTGTTGGCACAGTTCAGAACCAAGAAACTAAGTTCCTTCTAGTCGGGCCTCCACCACTTCAATCCTCCACCAAGGGCAAGCTCATATAAGAGAGACAATGAAGTTCTCAATCAATAAGGGAAGAGCTTGGGAGCTGAACAATGTGTTCAGACTTAAAGGACAAAGGGATGCAGATTCAATGTGAATTGAATAATTTTTCTAGAGTAACTTTTCTCTCAACGTTGAATTCTTTCTCCTCTTTTCCATAGCTCGGATTTGAACCATTTATAGCCTTCAAGTGGAACTGAAGGGACGAGTCAGAATGTTTCCAGTATATGGAAGGCCAAGGATCATTGATCTCGTGACGTGACATGGAAACTTGACACCATTTTTTAATTTTGGGCAGATTTCTTGATGTACGTGGGATGTAGTGGTGCAAACTGTGTATACGAATGTTGTAATATAGGAAAGGCACATATATGTAGAAAATTAATGTTTTTAGCTCTAATATTTGCAAAAAGGGACTTCAAGCCTGCATAGAGAAATGGAAAAAGACCCTTTGTGCAAGATTGCATAGGGTGAGGAAAATCTTGCTATAATAGATGCCCCCTATTGTGTGAGGTCAGAGGAGTATCTGTGATGGCTGAAATACATTATAAGACCCATAAGTGGAGTAATGGGGACCCAACTAGAAGAACTAGTTGCTCAGTACAATCTGTATTGACTTTGCATACATGGCTTCCAATTCGAATTACACTGCAGATCCATGTGAAAATATACCAAACAACTGTCCATAGACATGAATAATAAAATAAAAATGTGGTTACATGCCAAAGGTTGTCATGGTCACGAACAAGGCCCAGTAAAACCAGTCTCAAAATCAATCTGAAGATATCTATATACAATGGAGTACAATCTGATCTCCCATGATCACTGAAGTCACACAGGTACTGGCCCAATGAAAAGGTAGCAACAACTCAAGAAAGATGCGACTATAAACTGATGTCTTCAAGTATTCTACACAATTCTCCAAAGGTGCAAGTCTACATCATGTGAATAAAGGAGTTGAGGTTGAACACAATGAGACTTTGTTTGATTACCAGTCATTGAGATATACCGTTAACAAATTTGAGACAACCTATCGATGATGAAAGTAGGTATCAAGGAACCGAGTACATTCTTACAAGTGTGAATAAAGGAGTCGGGGTCAAACACTTGAATAATCCATTGATCATGAGACATTGATGTATTCCCAACTATCGATGGCGAGAGAACTTTCCACTAATGACCAAGCCTCTAGGTACTCATAAGACTCTAGGTCTCGTCTCTATAATAGATGAGTTGAAGTCGATGGAAGGAGATTGTTGGCCCTCGACCAAGGTTTGAGAGAACATTGGTCATGTTTGACCATTTTTGGGACTTCGACAGGCTGGTCAAATATGGAGCGCCCAGGTGAAGCGGAGATCGCGGGATCTTGCTTGTTTTGTGGGATTTTGGGATTTTACGGTTTATGTAACGGGTATGGGATGTCGTCCCATGGGTTTACCCATGTTTAGGCCTTTTTGTAATGTATAAATAAGTAGATAGGACTTGGAGCGAAGTCTGTGTAAGATAGTCCAAGTTGTCTTCATGCAAGAATATGTAAAGTTCTAGCTAAGTGATCGTAAGAGGCATTGTGCTAATAAGGATTTGGCTTTGTGCCTTGACCTAATTCTGGGAAGGAGGATCTGGTGGTCTATGCGCAGATCTTCTATCCTCTGCAGAATTGGGCTCTGTGGATCTATGCCCATTAACAGATGGTTGTAAAATATTAAAGAAGACTAATAAAGAAGAAGAAGAAGTTGGTGGATGCAGCCCCACACTAGGGTGAACCACGTATATCCTGTGTTGATGTGCTTTGTGCAATTTTGTTTATGTTTTTTATGTGTTTATTTGCTTAGTGAACTGCTATTTATATATGTTAGATGGATGTATGGATGCTTAGTATGGTAAATGAATGCTAGATCCGAGTTAATGCTTTGTGCTAAGCAATTGGAAGTGTGTGATCTGCTCATTACTGCATTGTTATGTATTTAGGGTTTAATCTATAATGTGAATGTGAGTTAAGAACTAATGCATATTGATTAGATAAGTTCTCTTTTAAGTGTTGTAATCATAGATCTATTTCCCAGCTAGGTTGTAGACACCTGAGTCCTACAACCCCCCTACCTCTACCTCGGGTGAGACTTCATCTGTTTCACACGTGTTGCCAAAAGGGCCGGTAGTCAGGGTTTTGTTGGTGTGTTGTTGAAGCGTTTAACCCTGGGTCTGCGCTTGTGCCAACAAATGGTTTCGTTGTCAGGACCTGAAACTGTGATTGTTGGGAACTAAAGAAAAGAGAAAGCATTATGCGTAGATCTATTGTTGTAGTGCACAATATTCTACTTGACTTGTGAAGATCTGTGCTAAGAAAGGAACCATATCTGAACAAAAGAGGTAAGATCTTAAAGCTTTGTGCTATGATAAAGGTAGGATAAGTGGAAATTTTGTCTTCGAAAATATGAATCTAGGTATGTTTGATAGATTTTGTCCTAGTCTAAAAACTAGGGCACATCTAGAAGAAAGAATTGATCTGAATAAATTTGATAGAAATAGAGAAAGATATGTTATTCCTATGCATAGACATAATTTTTGGACCAACAAGTGGATGCAGGAACCTATAAAGAATTTTTGCAAATTGCAGATCCATCACTGTGATCCCAGTGCGTAGTACATGAAAGACTGGAGCTCATTTAAAAGAAAGAGAGGATTGACACTGTGTTATAATTGCAGAAGACTGGGAAATCTTGCTAAGGAATTCCCTGGTACAGATCCTATTTGTCTTTGTTGTAAAGCTATTGGTCACAAAGTTGAGTATTTCCCTAGAATGATTTCCAAAGTTGAAAATATGAACATGAAACAAGAAAACTATGAAGAAGGTCAAAGGACTAAGGATATGTTAGAATACGAGACTATGTTATTACAACTGAAATAAACACCGAATGATCACATAGACATCAGTTTAACTGAGATGTTAAATTAGAAGTCGTGCATAGAAACAAGAATAGGAGACTTCGACATAAACTGTGTCTTGGATGAGTAAACATAGGTGAATATCATGCCAGAAATCACTTGGGAAATCTTGGGAAAGCCTGCTATGGCTCCTTCATTATGAAGGATAGGATCGTTTAAAGGAAAGATGATAACCCTATGTGGAAGAGTTACTAATATACCTATGATTTCTCATGAAACATCGACCGAAGAAGAATTCAAAGTCATTAAGTTTGTTGAGAACAACGCCTCTTTTGCACTTTTGTTAGGAAAGAATTGGATTGAGAAGGACCAGATCAGAAGGAAAGAAGAGGAGAAAGATACAGAAAAAAAAAAAAGAATTAAGGGACTTCATATCTAGAAAGATAGAGCGACTAATGCAAGAACAAGAGGATAAGTCGAAGCAACAGAGGGCCAGAGAATTAGTTTTCGAAGTTGAAAGAATACAAGAAGGCTTAAAGAACATGTCCATGCAGGAAAGAAGTGCATTCACCCCAGAAATAGTAAGAGAAGAGGTATTACCTTTGAACCCTTTGGAAGACCCTCAATAGTGTGAAGTTACTACGCTAAGAGACGATAAGAATAAGAATGGAAAGAGGAATCCAAAGACTCAAATCACAGGTGTTATCACCAATTCTTGTAAGGGGGATGTTTCTCTCCAATTTCGGGCCCTTGGTGTAAAACACAAAGAAATGGGGTTTAAAACCCCATCAAATGTGTTTTATTCAAAGGTTGCAGCCATGAGCGCCCAAGCGCAAATCTCAGAAAATATCGTTTCGGGCTTAAAATGCTTGCAGGCGGGAATTTTTTTTTTCAACGGCGAGGATTTTTCATCAGGAGCAGATCGACGGTCATCGGGTAAGTCAGAGCCACGCAGTTGCATGAGGATTAACGCTTGGGCTCATCCCTTATGGCCAAATTCACGATAATGATATGAGTCATCTGATCCTATGGGGACATGGGGCGCGTGATTAAACACCATCGCGGTTTTGAGATTCGACACTTCAAGAGGTAAGGGGTCCCTCCTCCATTGCATTTCAAAACCCCAAAACGCAAAACGCGAAGCCCTGGGAGCCTGGCCCACGGTCGTAGCCCAAGGTTCTATGGAAAGGCAGGGCCTAAAGAAAGAGGACATATGGCAGCGCTTGAGCCATTTCGCGGAAATGAAGAAGAGATCCATCATGGTTTCCTGGTACGAGAATTCCCGAAAGAAGATGGACCGTTAATCGACTGAAGATCTTAGCCGTCCATCAGGAAAGACACATGGGCACATTGTGCTATGACGCGCATAGAGCTGGGTGGCCAAAATCTGCGCACCCAGATCTACGACCAGGGTTACATTCTAGACTCCCCCCACAATTCTGCCTTTAATTGGGGGGGGGGGTCTAGAATTTGACCACGCAAGTTTGAATGGTCGGTATTGAAGCGCCTAGATCTGTGATGCACATTCAATTCCAGACCCCCCTTTCCATTCTGCCATTAATGAGGGGGGGGGGGTCCGGAATGAGGCAGTTTTGAATGCAGCCCCCCTGCTATCATGGCACCCTCTCATGATTTCATACCACCTCCCACCTAAAACCACTTACTACATCCATTAGCCCCTTATCACTCCCACTTTCCATCTCTTTCCAAGTGTCCCACTACTCGCATCCTCCCTGGAATATGGTCTCACCCTGTATGCTACCGCATCCTCACACCTATCCTCCACTCATGATCCTCCCGACCTATCCCTGTCCCATCTTCACCCATCACTCACTCACCTCCTGCCATGTGTCTCGCACTCCCTATCACCCCCACCTTAGCTGGTTTCCCCCGCCTCATTCAGCCACCAGATCTCCCCTTCTGCTCCCACGTCACCTTCTTGTGCCACACCACCTCTATGCATTTAGCACCTAAGCGCCCATGCATACCCAGTAGCCTGCTGGTCTTTCCCATAGCCTCAGTCTCGTTAGCTCTGTCCACGTCCACCATCTGGGTCCCCTCGCAGAAGTCCCACAAAGCAGCACCAACCAAATGGAGACCACCATGTCCTGCAAGAGAAGAGTTGACCAGAGCCTTTTCAGATCCCGAGAATCAATTAATGCCAATGCGAAAGGTGGGTGAGACATCGTCTCCTCCTTTAAATGGAAAGACGGGAAAGAAAAATCGCATAGGTGACTGTCAGTCCTTTCTGACAAAGATCGCGTCTGACATTAGATTGCATGGTTAGTCTGAACAACAACTTCATGGGCAGTCTGACAAGCAAAGGCCTGACGTAAAATATTGTGTCTGGTAGAGAGTCTGCATGCACAGTCTGACCAAAGTGACCTGGATGTCGTGCCATGGAAACCCGAGCAAGTTCCTGCTACGAAGTTTTGGGTAGATGTAGGCATTTTTGCCATTTTGTAAAGTATCGTTGGTAGAGCTAAGCTCCCTATTGTAAATTTTTAATGAAGAACTGGTTTCCCTGGTTATGTATATGTATGTGAAATTTCTCATTTAATGACAATCAACTTCTTATTCCATCTGGTTTCCATCTAATGTTGAAAGAGTTTATGATTGACTGAGTCACATGAAGCATTGTGACAGTGTTATATAAATGTTTTATGGTAACACTGTTATGATTTCTTTTAATGTTCTTGTGATTTGAATACAACAAGTTCTTGTGTTTAAATTCATTCTCTTTAGGATTTTGGAAGCTTGATGCCTACAACAGACCTCTTCATTTTCTCACCAAAGTATTCCTCCTACTCATCTTTACTACAACTTACTGTCTAAAGTTAGACTAAGACCTCGCCTGTTCATACATAGCCCAGTCCAGGATTCTGAGTTAAAACGATATCATTCTGAGTCTATTCTCTTTCAATCACCCTTGATAAACAAATCGTGACATATAAACTGATGGGTATCAGGCTTACTCCTGCTGCAATCTAGGAGTGACTTCTGATGCTAACATTTCTGGTGCCATTGCCGGGGATGAAGTTGAAGATTTTCCCTAGGATCAAATGACATTGAGCCTCTGATTCTGAAGCTGCATCAGGTATCAAAGCCCTTGAAGATTTCTACTGTGCACCTGGAGACTCCACTGTGGCGACTCCATGTTTCCACTTCACTTTTTCAGCTGTGGCTACTTTTAGCACACCTGAAAGATGAACTAGAGGGGATTTATCGAGAAGGTTTTCTACAGCTACTTTCTCAGCCTGAGAAGTATCCTGGGAGAACAAAAATGATCAGAGTTGGCCTTTGATGGTGAACAAAGACCAAACACATTCAAAACTGCGCGTCTTTCACTTGGCGACTCCATGATTAAGGGATCGATTAGCAACTACACTGGTTCAAGATGGAAAAAATCCCGGCTCGAAGGTTTGCTCCTTTTAATTTTTTGGCTATTCCTAGTTTTCCTAATGTTGTCCCTTCTCCGAATGAATGGTATGATTATTTTCCCATATTTAGAGAGCGTAAAGAGGACAACCCTGCTCAACATCTCCATGATTTTCATGAACTCATGCATCGGTGGGAGATACATGACGAGGATTTATTTTTGAAGATGTTCATGTTCTCGTTAGCAGGGGATGCTCGTGAGTGGTAATTATCCTTACCCCCTGCCAACATCTCCTCCCTAAGAGAATTTCATGCAACTTTTAATAAGCATTGTCAAAGGTATTATTCCTCCGAATTTATCTGTCATAACTGTTGTGAGGAATGTGAGGATAGTGAGCAAGACATGGCTATGTCTTATGAAGGATTCAATGATGAGGAAAGTTGTAAGTATGAGGACCCTAAGGAGGAGGAATATGCTTGGGGCGAAGTTATGGAACTGATAAAATATCTCACTGCCAAACTAGAAAGGTAGGAAGCTGAACGATGTGCAGAGGATTTTCCAGCCCTTGAAGCAGATGTCCTTGGCAGCCCTACTGAAGAAGATAATGAAGATTTACTAGCGGTAGAGGCATTAGTTTTTGCCCCTGATAAGCCTGTTGTCTCAGTTTTAAATGAAGAAGTCATTGTGGAAAAGGATTGTCCTCTTTTTCTTCATGAAATTTCCCATGATGTATTTACATTTGGGATTGAAAAGAAGGATTAGGAGATCGTTCCATTTTTACAATATGGAGGAGTTTTGTGCTCACCCAACTTTAACGACTATTCAATTGAGGAGCAGCAGAGCCCCACATCATAGATTGATGACCAGAGGAGCAACCAGCCTGTGTGTGACAACTATGAATCAAGTTTTGAGCTGGATATGCAGGATTTCCAAGAACAGATAGCAGAGCTCGATCCTCTATTCATTAAAGAATATTATCATGAGGAAATGAACCATCCTTGGCTTGCATAAGACACTGAGAAGCGGATTGAAGAGCAGGTATTTCCCACAGATGATTATGACTCTAACCCTTGGGAGAGTTAAGAAGAGGAAGAACCAGAAGATTAGCAACAAGGGTAGTTTATCCCATGTCCAGAGCCTACCAGTGAGCATCCATTGCCTGAGATAAGTCAGCCTACACCAACCTCTCACCTCCTGTGCCTACCAAAGACATTCAGCCATATGTGAAAAATGGTGTAGCAGAGGAGGCTGTCTGTCACCAATTTTTTGTAGTTTTTCGCTGGTCCTATGAGCCTGTGAAGGAATACATGGAGTTGTATTTCCTTCACAACTTGGAGCCGCCCCATTTCATCTCAACTTTAGCCTATGAGGAGTTTAAGAGTGTAGTCGTTCTGTTGTCACGGTTACACCATCTTCTAGTGATCATTGATAGAATAGGAGTGCTTCCATTTAGGAAGTTACTTGATTGGCTATGGTGCAAATTTTCTTTCACCTAGCCCCATGTAAAGGATTTTATTAGTTTAGGGATGTACATAAATACGCTCCTTCAAACATGTGTGCTTGTTTTTGTTTTCACTTATTGGAATGTATTTTCAGCAGGGTTTTTTAATCTCGACTCCATAGCCCAACAACAAGGCACTAGAACTGCAAAAGGAGTTCTTAGAGCATCGCAAGGACGACTCTATCCCCCATGGAGCCTAATGTTATCACCAATTCTTGCAAGGGGGATGTTTCTCTCCAGTTTTGGGCCCTTGGTGTAAAATGCGAAGAAATGGGGTTTAAAAAACCATCAAATGCATTTTATTCAAAGGCCGTAGCCATGAGCGCCCAAGTGCAAATCTCAGAAAATATCGTTTCGGGCTTAAAATGCTTGCAAGTGGGAATTTTTGTTTTCAACGGTGAGGAATTTTCATCAGGACCAGATCGAAGGTGATTGGGTAAGTCAGAGCCATGCAGTTGCACGAGGATTAGCGCCTAGGCTCATCCCTTATGGATAAAGTCACAAGAATGACCTGGGTCGTCCGATCCTGTGGGGACATGTGTTGCGTGATTAAAAAGCATTGCGGTTTCAAGAGTCAGGACTTCAAGAGACAAGGGATCCCTCCTCCATTTCATTTCAAAACCCCGAAAATATCAGGACCATCGATCAAAGAGAAGATCTCAACCATCCAATCTCGGAGCGACAGGTGGAAACTTATCGACGTTTCAGGGATCGCAAGTTAAGAGGACTAGGTCCTGCTTTGTATTTCAAAACCCCGAAATGCGAAATGCGAAGCCCCTAGATTCTGGCCCATAGTCATATCCCAGGGTTATATGTAAGGCGGGGCCTAAATAAAGAGGACAGATGGCAGCGCTTGAGCCGTTTCGCGAAAATGAAGAAGAGATCCATTAGGGATGCCTAGTGCAAGAAGTCCCAAAAGAAGTTGGATTGTTAATCGACTGAAGATATCAGTCGTCCATCAGGAAAGACACACAGGCACATTGTGCTATGATGCACATAGATCTGGGCGGCCAAAATTTGTGCACCTAGATCTATGGCCAGGGTTCCATTCCGGACCCCCCCCACCGTTCTGCCTTTAATGGGGGGGGGGGGTCCGGAATTTGACCACACAAGTTTGAATGGTCAGGATTGAAGCACCTAGATCTGTAACGCACATTCAATTCTGGACCCCCCTTTCCATTCTGCCTTTAAAGATGGGGGGGGGGGGGTCCGAAATGAGGCGGTTTTGAATGAGGGCCCCCTGCTATCGTGGCACCCTCTTGTGATGTCAGACCCCCTCCAACCTAAAACCACTTACCACCTTCGTTAGCCCCTTATCACTCCCACCTGCCATCTCTTTCCAAGTGTCCCACTGCTCGTGTCCTCCCTGGCAGATGGTCTCACCCCGTATGCTGCCGCATCCTCACACTTTTCCTCCACTCATCATCCTCCCGACCTATCCCTGTCCCGTCTTCACCCATCACTCACTCACCTCCTTCCATGTGTCTTGCACTCCCTGTCACCCCCACCTTAGCTAGTTTCCCCCGCCTCGTTCAGCTACTGGATCTCCCCTTCTTCTCCCACATCACCTTCTTATGCCACATCGCCTCTATTCCTTTAGCGCCTAAGCGCTCATGCATACCCAGTATCCTCCTGGTCTCGCCCATCGCCTCAGCCTTTTCAGATCTGTCCACGTCCACCATATGGGTCCCCTCGCAGCAGTCCCACGAAGCAGCATCAACCAAAGGGAGACTGCCACATCCTGCAGGAGCAGAGTTGACCAGAGCGTTTCTAGATCCCGAGAATTAGTTAATGCCAATACGAAAGGTGGGTGAGACATTGTCTCCTCCATTAAATGGAAAGATGGGAAAAAACAAGCGTAGAGGTGACTGTCAATCCTTTTTGAAAAAGATCGCGTCCGACATTAGACTGCATGGGCAGTCTAACCAACAACTGCATGGGCATTCTGACAAGAAAAGGCCCGACACAAACTATTGCATCTGGTAGAGATTCTGCATGCACAGTATGATCGAAGTGACCTGGACGTCGTGCCATGGAAACCTGAGAAAGTTCCTACTACGAAGTTTTGGGTATATGTAGTCATTTTTTCCATTTTGTAAAGTATCGTTGGTAGAGCTAAGCTCCCTGTTGTAAAGTTTTAATGAAGCACTGGTTTCCCTGATTATGTATATGCATGTGAAATTTCTCGTTTAATGACAATCAACTTCTTATTCCATCTAGTTTCCATCTAATGTTGAAAGGGTTCATGATTGGCTGAGTCACATGAAGCATTGTGACAATGTTATATAAATTTTTTATGGTAACGTTGTTATGATTTCTTTTAATGTTCTTGTGATTTGAATAAAATAAGTTCTTGTGTTTGAATTCATTCTCTTCGGGATGTTAGAAGCTTGATGCCTACAATAGACCTCTGCATTTTCTCACCAAAGTATTCCTCCTACTCATCTTTACTACAACTTATTGTTTGAAGTTAGACTAAGACCTCTCTTGTTCATACATATCTTGGTCCAGGATTCTGAGTCTGTTCTCTTTTGATCTCCCTTGATAAACAAATCGTGACATATAAACTAATGGGTATTAGGCTTACTCCTGCTACAATCTAGGAGTGACTTTTGATGATAACAACAAGAAAGAAGGCTAGAAAGATCAGTAAGAAGAAATCAAAATTAGAAAAACTGCAGGAATTTCTAGAGAAGACTTCGCAGAAGGCAAGTTTGCAGAACTTGAACCTCGCCAGAATAGCAAAACCCCGCAGAATGGGACTTCACCACGATGAATCTATATGATCGTTGGAGGCGTCCCGACCATTAGAATGATGCTCCAGAACAGTTAGAAACTCGGTTATTGACGGAAAGATCGCCATTGGACCGTTGAGACCACACCATAACGGATGGATTCGTATTGATTGACACATTCATACTCGTTGGACGAATTCGTTACGACATTTCTTATTTAACTTGTTGTATGCTGCGTCAGGACCACTTTTTGCAAACTGAGATATTCAAGCTAACAGATAATTGATTACATACCGCGTTGTGTTATCTAGACCTCGATATCCGTTTGATTACCTTGTCTGTTTGTTCACCTACCCGATCTCCGCGATTACAAGTGTGAATGTCGGGTGAGCATAGTGCACTAGAGAAATATGTAGAAGATATTTTGATAGAACTCATGGTTGAGAAAGTCATGTCTGTAGGAATACAAGCATCATCTATGGGTGGATTGCAAGCATCCCCCTCGACCAAACGATAATCTAGCTGAATCACGACTGAGAAAAGAAGAAAACACCGTGATGATCTAGCTAACATGAAGCAGATCCCATCGGTCTTGCCTGACTACACCCCACCTTTGGCTAGTGCAGTTAGCCATGACAGTGTCCCTCGTGACTTTGAGTACACGCTCATCACTGTGTACCTCCCGAAAGGGATACACGCAGTTGGACCCCAGTTGGGACTGATCCTAACTCTCAAGATCAACGACTTCAACCTCGGAGACTGAAAGAACTATGCATGCTCACACCGCACAGGTACTTGATGAATATGACCAGGAAGAAGCCCAATATAGTTCCCCAACCATGGATTAAGGAGCTCGTGTGCTCCACGATATTGAACGTGATGAATATACCCCATGTCGTCCAACATCAGGAAGTTAACACTTACATTAAACTCCTCCTATCATGCTATCACAGAGCGTATTTGTGGCTTGACAAGCGTGTGAATGTGGATTCGGCCCTGATCCACTTGATCACAGGACTAAGCATGTAGGGACCGAACACTAACCAGTTCTACCCAGGGAAGATGTCAAATCGCTCCTTGGCACAACGTATAAAGGAAGCCTATGGTGATGTAGAGAAGAGAATGCGATGCTACAAGGTATCCTCCATCCAGGATGGCGCAGTGTGCCTAGCTTGTCAGCTTATCACTGGAAAGCTCCTACGAAAGAATTGTTCGACACAAGTCACAGGGTTCATAGTCGACCTCGCAGGGAAGTGTGTCGAAGGAATGCAGATGAACTGGGAGATTTACCTCGTCAATGAGTTGGAGAAGGACTGTCGTGAAGCACAGGAAAAAGGATATGAATTTCATTTCAGTTGGTTACCGATTTTAATCACATTTGTCGCCTGGAAAATGTCGGAAGGAGCATCCTTCCCGGAAGCTGAGCCATCAGAACCGTTGGTCACGAGGTTCGCTACCTTATGGTATACAAACGATATGGTGAAGCAGTGGCAGTCGAACGTTGTCTTCCATGCTTACTACATACAACTGAATCATGCCATTGAATCATTCCCCCAAATGAGACCAAATACACTCCATCAGTACATGCCACTAGAAAAGTTCCACGCAGACCGACACTTCATCTACATCACCACGCGCAGGGATGAAAGTAAGTAGGAGCTACAATCCTACTATAAATTGACCGATGAAGACATTGCAGAGATCACTAAGGAATGGCTAGCAGAATTCCTTGTACCGGTCGAAGATGGAGAACTCTCCTATCCTGACATCATCATAAGTCCTGTGGTCACCCGGGCTAAGTATGAAGGACATAGCAACGCAAAGAAAAAGAAGAAAAAGTACAAAGTCCAAGAAGGGATGATTTTACGTATGGAAATTTGTTTTAAAATGTAGAAACCTTGGCGAATATTACTAATCCTTCATATGCCAACTATAAATGTTTGGCGATATGTTTGTAAAAATATTCAAATTTATAAGGATTTTATATAGTTTTTATAAAATTTTGGCGATTTTTAAGGTAAAATAATTTTATCCAATAGAATATGGGCGAATCATTTTTAAAATAGTGAATCTCATTTTTGGAAAAATCATGGAAAATTAGCCCATAAGCAAAATTTATCCCCTAAAATCATCCATGAGTCCAAGACATAGAAAATGATGAGGAGGACAACGCATCAGATGAAAGTAGGCCCGAATCACCTGCAGGAGGAGGAGGAGACAAAGTGAACCAAGAGGAAGGAGGGGAAGACAGAGAAACATAAGACAAAGGCGAATCCACACCACCGAAGGATCTGCTCACCATAGTAGAAGCATCGCAGAAGAGGAAGGTTTCCCCTGAGAAACCTTTGGCTAGAAAGAAGGCCTGCGCCAACAAGCCTCAGTCGAAGAATGTGCTCACAGTGGATGATATTAATCTCATGTTCATAGTCGTAGAGGACGCTTCAAAAGACATCTTGCATAGACAGGGAGAAAAAAGGAGTCGATGTATGAAAGAATAGAGAAGGAGCTCAAGGACCTCTAGCAAGCTATCCATTCGATCTGGGCAATTCCTACTGCGCCATCTTCAACAAAGAGTATATAATTGGGGGATGAGCCCACCCAATTGCAAAGTTATAAGATGTGATAGAGGCTTGACTTTGTCAAGACCAATAAGAAAGGGAATAGGCTACAGAAGCCATGAAGCAAGAAAACAAAAATTCCTTAGAACAACTTCGAGTTGTGCAACAGGAGAAAGATAAAATTAGGGCAATGTTTGAGGAGGACAAAGAGTAGCTAGAGTAGTTCCCTCTGTTTCGGGCTTGGCACAGGAGGAACTAGAGTCAACTAAGATGCAAGTGGGGAAGCTCGCCGAAGCCATTCAACAACTTCAAGCAAGAGTAATGGAGCTAGAAATCCAAGCAGTGCCGAGCACTCCGCAAGAAGTGCGCGATTAGAGGGAAGAAGCTACTAGGAATGAAGTAGAACAAATCAGGGCATTGGCCTCAGAGTGTAAACAATTAAGTGATTGAAGTGCCCAGACCTATGAGCACCTTGTAGAAGATACGGAGCTGAGGAAATTGGAAGAATAGCTCCAGGAGGCGAAGCAACAGGCGTCCATTGTACAAGAACATATGAAGTTGCTTACTGCAGTTGAGAATATGAAGAGGTCGTAGGAACAACACGCAGTCCAGAAACAATTCACTACCATCCAGAGCAGAGTTATGGAGGTTACAAAGAGACTCCAACCAGTGCAGGACGAAGCCTACATGCTTTTTGAAGAGATCGAAGGATAAGGCTCACAACTGGAACAGGTGGTCGCAAGAGTGGAACAACACCTGGAAGGGCCTGTCATCGATAAATTAATTCAAGAGTTCGCCAAGTAGGAGTCTCTGGTGAAGTAGCAAGTCGAGATAGCTTGAGCTAAGCTCGAGGCCTTTGAAGCAGTGTTACCCAGATCAGAGTGACTCCGGACAAGTCACAGGTGAGTGTTGGGGGCATGTTGGCCCTCAACCAAGTTTTGAGATAACATTGGTTGTGTTCGACCATTTTTGGGACTTCGACAGGATGCTCGAAGATGGAACACCCAGGCAAAGTGGAGATCGCGGGATATCGCTTGTTTTGTGGGATTTTGGGGATTTTAGGGTTTATGTAACGGGTATGGGATGTCGGCCCATGTGTTTACCCATGTTTAAGCCTTTTTGTAATGTATAAATAAGTAGATAGGACTTGGAGAGAAGTCTATGTAAGACAGTCCAAGTTGGCTTCGTGCAAGAATATGTAAAATTCCAGCTAAGTGCAAGTGATTGTAAGAGGCTTTGTGCTAATAAGGAGTTGGCTCTGTGCCTTGACCTAATTCTGGGAAGGAGGATCTGGCGGGTTGTGCGAAGATATCCTATCCTCTGTGGAATTGGTCCCTGTGGCTCTGTGCATAGTAGCATATGGATGTAAAAGATTGAAGAAGACTAATAAAGAAGAAGAAGAAGTTGGTGGATGTATCCCCACATGGGGGTGAACCACGTATATCCTATGTTGATGTGCTTTGTGCAATGTTGTTTATGTTGTTTATGTGTTTATCTGCTTAGTGCACAGATCTTTATATATGTTAGATATATGTATGGATGCTTAGTATGGTAAATGAATGCTAGATATGAGTTAATGTTATGTCCTAAGCGATTGTAAGTGTGTGATTTGCTCATTACTGCATTGTTCTGTATTTAGGGTTTAATCTGCGATGTGAATGGGAGTTAAGAACTAATGCATATTGATTAGCTAAGTGCTATGTTAAGTGTTTTAATCATATATCTGTGTCCCATCTAGGTTGTAGACACCTGAGTCCTACAACCCCCCCTGCCTCTACCTCGAGTGAGAATTCATCTGCTTTGCAGGTGTTGCCGAAAGGGCTGGTAGTTAGGGTTTTGTTGGTGCGTTGTTGAAGCGTTGAACCTTGGGTATGCCCTTGTGCAAATAGAGACCCACTAAAAGGAGAGAATTAAGGCATCTCTCATCATTCAACACTAGGTACAAAGCAGGAGCTTGATGATTTGGAGGAAATCGGATGAAGAAAATGTTCACGAACCAACGAACTTGTGCATCTTTCGCATGTTCTAGGTGCAAGTGGTACACGAAAAAGACCCTTTGAATAGAAACCAATGAGGAAAACTTATGATAAAGGAGAGGAAACCACCAATAAGGCTAATGGCATCCAAGAGACTACACGAATCCAAATGTGTTAATAGATGTATTTCCATTGAACACAAGGGAAACCACCCAGTCAACGACCAATGATGAAATGTCGACTAATGGGTTCAAGGTTACCTACCAATGAGGAAAGTAGGACCAAGGTGCGTAATAGAACTACAAATTCATGTGATTGTGAGACAAACTAAGTGTATGGACGATGTGAAAAGTCAAGAGTTTTGAGGAATGGCCGACACAGGTTGATAGACATCATTTGAACAAGAGCATGAGACATATGGAAGACTCTGGAAGCATAGACTCAGTGATGAAACTATGAGATGCAAGAGGCATCAATCAAATTCTCCATAGATACTGGAAGAATAACCAGTCAGGGGAGTCAACTCTCTAAAACGAGCTCAACTTCCTAAGGTCATGCTAAAACCAAAATTATGATGACAAGTGGACTAAAAAAAAAAATCTCTGCTCAAAGGCGACACAACTGCTGCCAATATAAGATAATACTCCCTTCCCGCCCATCTTTTTTTGTTTTTTCATAGTCAAATGAATGATATTATACATAGAAGGAAACAAGTGTCACAAGTAAGCATAACTAGTTCCAGCAGTGGAACATACCTATGCTCAATGAAATGAGGTGCATGCGGGAGACAGACACTCGGGGGAATGTTCCCTCCTGGGTATAGGGTGTCAAGTTGTGAAGGATATAAACAAGGCTCTTCTTGGTTGAGGATGCAAAACTACTGAGGAAAATGGTTTATAACGCAAAGTGAGAACCGAAAATAGGCTCAATACTGCAATCAAGGGCATGAGATGTAATCACAACTTAATGCCAAAAAATGTCCTTTTTTCGTAATATTAGTCTACTTGGTTTGAAAAATGGATAAACTTGTACCAAATAGACATCCTTTAAAATCCAATTTACCAGTGTGAAAGAGACAAGTTCACTCAGTAATCTTTTCTCTTTTTGAAAACGAGTCGGAAAAGAGCTTAACCAAGACTCATGACCTTTCAAGTCCAATTAACGAGTGTGAAAGGGACAAATTCACTCGGAAATATTTTCTCTTTTTAGACGAGTCAGAAAAGAGATTTTAGGTTTCTAGGTAGCATGTCATGGGGGATGCCAAGGCTCCCGTGACAGACTTTTGTGAAAGGTCAGCATATTACGAATAGTTGACACAAGCTTGGGAAAACCCAAAGCTCTCCAAGTCGAGGAGGATAAAGTGATAGTGGAGGTTACCTTCTCCGTGATATATCGAATAATGTCTCTTACTTGAAAGGACATATGAGGAGGCATTAGATACCCCACAATACCATCCAAATCAAAGGGAACTTGTCCATGACTTGAAGGGAGAGTACTTGGGGAGAGTAAAATTCTCTCTTTTTCAGAAGGTGCAGTACTAGAAATGATAATGACATGGTTAAATAAATCATCACCCTCCAAGGGAAGGGTTCGATTGACATGAAATTGCATCAGTACGACCACTTCTTCAACCATTGGTTGAATGGGATGCGTGACAACAAGGCCAAGAGATGCATCACCCTAAAAAATGGGGGTGTGGTTAGCCAAGGATTACATCGACATGACTTCCATGTCAATCAAAGGAGAAACAAAGTGCGGGGAAACCATAAATGTCTTAGAACCTGAAGGGCCTCTAGGTGAGAACCACGCTTTCGGTATCCTAACAGTAGAAGGACACAAACGAGTAAGGTGATCTCCTTTGTAAGTCCTGCAAAGGAATTTGGGCTTACGTCTGACATGTCTAGGATTCTCAATCATATGAATGTCCCCAAATTCATTTACAATGGTTGATAACATGCTCTCAGTGTGACTGCCAAAGGCTGGAGGTTCATCTCCCACATGATGTACAGAGGTTGGAGATGTGATATCGATATGACTCATGGAGACTAGAGTGATTCCCCCAACATGACTAGCAATGATTGGTTGCGGGTCTTCAACATGACTTGCAGAGGTCATCAACCAATATCCAACATGACTAGTAGTGGTTGGTGATGGAGCTCCAGTATGACCGGTAGTGACTGGACTAGCGACGGTGGTGAGTTGTGGAATTTGAGACCAAGGTCCCAAGAAATACTAGTTTTGAGACATTGCAGGCCAAGAAGGGTCCTGGTTTACACCATGTCCCTGTCTGGAAAGGTAGTATCCTCCGCCTAATTTATCCATAGAGGTTTGTACATGCATCATCACTGAAGTAGATGTCTGGAAAGATATAAAATTATGATAAGGATTATTCAAGTGAGGATATATTTTTACCCCATGTGAAGGGGTTCCGTGAAGAGGGTAGCCCGAACCATAAAACGAATTCCCCCTGTATGAAAGACCCGAGAATATATGTGGACCTGCCATGGGAAGAGTTTTCGTAGGAACTGGCATGGTGGACGAAGGATACATAGATGGGGTGTAATAAGTAGAATAACCACCCATTTGAGTACTGGCTCCTGAAAAAACAAGGCTAGGACTGGATTCGTAAGAGGGGAGGTTCTAGCCTCCCACAGTGAGAGTTGATAGAGGGACATGACTCCTATCAAATGAAGACATAGACGGCGGGCCCATGGTGCCCCCAGATCCAAAACTAGGATTCACATAAGTGGGCCAGGGAGAGGATGGAAAGGGTGAAGGCATGTTTGGAATATCAATAGAAAAATGATTAGAGACCCAAGGCATGGAATGAGTGTCATAATTCTGCATACTATTAAGAAAAGTGGATGGATTCGTCCCCATGAAATAAGTGAACATCATGGGGGGAGTAGTGGTAAAGGAGGGAGTCACAGGAACTCCACTATCCATGATAATAACAACTCAAAGCATGGTATAAAATCTCAAAGGTCTACTAATAATCCAAGAGCACACCAAAAAAATAATCAAATGGCCAATATGCACACAAACATGATAAAGTGGACGAAAGGGACCTCCCTCTCTAAAGTAGGTATGCCTCGTCGAAGAGGGGCCTGAGACTCCGCTGCTAAAGATTGGAGGAAACACAATCATTATTAAGGGCCCTCGTGGGCTTAACCACCAGTCGGTCAGATCCCCCGAGAGAGGTAATCCTCCATAAAGGATGTGTGTACTCTAACCCTTATCTGACCCTGGGTACTTGTAGAATAACCCCTTCAAGTAACCTATGTGGTACCAAACAACTAATAAACCATGGTATAACCGATGCACAGACCAACATTCGTAAATCAGGTCCACCGTATGGGCAGGGTAGCAAATCCCAAAACCTTGAAATCACCATCTCTCACAGAGGTAAGGGCACTAGCAATATCCCCATATATGAATAGATCCCCAGAAATATATATGACGCTAAGAAGGTATCAGGGGGATATCCCTTCAACCAACCTCATGCGACCTCCTAATTAACTTCGGTGTAAGCAGAGCCTCCTAATATTACCGATTATACAATGGATTTCTCCACTCCCTTAGTTAGACACATATGTTGATTTAATAGCCTTGGAGAAGTTCACTCACAAAATCCTATTCCAAGGCTCTAAATGCTAAGCTAGTTTGTGTACCCTAGAAAATAAAATCGTTACTAATCAATTTTAAATTATAGCGCTACTTTTAATGGCCTTGCTTACTCGAAAGGTGCGGTCGTGAAACCAGTGATGTTATGACTGAGCAAGTAAAATAAATGAATATGAATACAATGCAAAGTCCTAAATTCAATTTCCTATAAATGATATGCTTTTCAAAAATGCAATTTTCAATTCAATTCTGCAATTCTAAACAAAATGCAATCTTTCTTTACATGCACTAATATAAATGACAAAGACTCAAGAGATCAAAATGTCAATTAATGTAAAATGCCTAATATTTTTGTATTTTCAATATAAGAGAATGAAAATGAAAGGACTGAACAACAACTTGATATAAATAATCTATTGTGTATAGACATATACAACCCAAGTAGGATATGAAGGAGAAAAACACCCAGCCCAACGTGCAAGGACAATCAAAATGAAAAGATGATGAGAAAGGCACCACCCAAAAATTCAACCAAAGACATGTTTTTTGTCATTCCACAGACACTTAACAGTCACCATAAGGACCCAAGAAGACCCAACAATCATCAAAATCTACCCAACAACCACCAAATCCAACAATCAAGCAACAAAGGTTGATGTACACGACTTTTCAAGGGAAACGTGCATATGTACGTAGCTTGCAGAAGTACAACATGTGTATTTACACGACTATCAAGCAAAAACCCACGTATATGTGTCAAAACAAAGCTAGGCTAAGGAGAATTCTAAGAAACTCAAACTTAGAGTGAACAGAGGCTGTCAAGCAATCATACGAAAATAAACCCAATATGAACGAGAGCAATCTAAGGAGAAAAACACTCCAAACCCCCCAAAAGAAGATTATATCCCCAATATGGTCACCAATTATGTTACGAGGAAAATATCTCTATGGCTAGGGGTAAACCACAACAGGCAGAAATGACTGCAGAAATCATCTCTAATCTCAAGTATGTTATATAAAGAAATATGCTAACAAGACAAGATAAGAGGCCTACCTCATCGAGACGTTCGATGAAGTCCACCGTTGAGCACTTGACCCAAAGCAATATACTTGCAACTAGTCCTCAACAACCAAGAAACACAAGCATATGGTGATAATATAGCACATTCAATAGCATAATCCATCAACATTCATAACAAATACACCCATGGAATAACAATTCAAATATTTGTGCGATATTAATTGGATGAGAAAAGAGTATTTCTATTAAGATGTAATCAACAGAAGTGAATGAGTTACAAACTTCCATGTCGGCATGGTTTGAAACCGAGAAACTAATTTCCTTTCAGTTGGGCCTCCACCACTTCAATCCTCCACCAAAAGAAAGCTCATATAAGAGATACAATGAAGTTCTCAATCAATAATGGAAGAGCTCGGGGGCTGAAAAATGTGTTCAGACTTAAAGGACAAAGGGATGCAGACTCAATGTGAAGTGAATAATTTCTCCAGAGTAACTTTTCTCTCAAAGTTGAATTCTTTCTCCTCTTTTCCATAGCTCGGATTTGGCCCATTCATAGCCTTCAAGTGGAACTGAAGGGCCGAGTTGGAATGTTTCCAGTATATGGAAGGCCAAGGATCATTGATCATGTTACGTGACATGGAAACACGACACCATTTTTTAATTGTGGACACATTTCTCGATGTACGCGGGATGTGGTGGTGCAACCTACGTATATGCATGTTGTAATATAGGCAGGATGTGTATATGTGGAAAAATAATGTTTTTATCTCTGGGATTTTCAAAAAGGGACTTCAAGTCTGCATAAGGAAATGGAAAAAGGCCCTCTGTGCAAGATTGCATAGGGTGAGGCAAATCTTTCTATAACAACCTCTTTAACCAAACCATTTCTTTACTAGCCTCTATAGCAACAACATGCTCTTCTTTTGTTGTTGAAAGTGCAACAACCTTTTGCATTTTTGAAATCCAACTTATTGTTGTTCCACCTATAGTAAAAACATACCCTGTGGTGCTCCTCCTTCTTTCTTTATCACCTTCCATATTTGAATCAACATATCCCTGTAGAACAGTGTCTTAACCTCCAAAACATAATGCATGAGTAGCAATACCTCTCAAATACCTGAGAATCTACTTTACTGCCTCCCAATGTTCTTTACCTAGATTGTCCATATACCTTCTCACAAATCCCATTGCATGTGCAATATCTATTCTTTTGCAAACCATCGCATACATCAAACCGCCAACTGTTGATGAGTAAGGGACCCTAGACATGTATTCTATATCCTCCTGTGTCTTGGGACACATTTCCTTAGTTAATTTGAAATGGTTGGCCAAAAGTGTACTGACTGATTTTGCATTCTGCATTCTAAACCTCTCCAACACCTTCTCTATGTACTCACCCTGAGACAATGTCAATTTGCGATTTTTCCTATCTCTTGTTATTCTCATACCAAGGATTTTCTTTGTAGCACCCAAATATTTCATCACAAATTAATTATCTAATTTCCTCTTGAGCACATTTATATCCTGCATATTAGACCCTACAACAAGCACGTCATCTACATACAATAAAAAGATAATATAACTTCCATTTTATAGCTTTTTAAAATAAACACAATGATCAGAATGACATCTACTATAACCTTGTTCTCTCATAAACCTGTCAAATGTCAAATACCACTACCTTGGAGCTTTCTTTAGTCCATACAATCTCTTCTTCAACCTGCATACCAAATTCTCCTTCCCTTTGACCTCATACCCCTGTGGCTCTTGCATATAAATCTCTTCCTCCAAATCCCCATGCAAATCTTCTACTACCACAAGACTTAAAATAGTCCCAATTGAAGTCATTTTAACAAAAGGAGAAAATATTTCATAAAATATATATACCTTTCTTTTGTGAAAACCCCTTTACAACAAGTCTAGCCTTGTACCGTTTTTTTCCTCCATCTTCTTCCTTCAACTTGTAAACCCATTTATTTTGTAATTCTCTTTTTCAAGCATGCAACTGAACCAAATCCGAAGTCTGGTTATTTACCAGGGAATCCATTTCCTCTTTCATTCCTTGATCCCACTTGTTTTTGGTGTCTACCTGCATTGCCTCTTCATAACATTTTGATTCACCAGAATCAGTCAACAATAAATAATACAATGAAGGAGAGTATCGTTCAGGGGGGTTACTTAACCTGGTATATCTTCTAAAAACACTTGCAGGAGTTTGAGGTACCTACTACTCCCGTTGTTGTGCATTTTGATTTATGGTTCCTTTGGAATTTTTTTTTTAGTGATCTCATCAAGCACTATGTATTATGGTTTTTATTTTTCTTGTATCTTTCCATGCAACCGATCTGTGTACATGACCTTCTCATTGAATATGAAATCTCTACTCCTAATTATTTTGTGATTTTCATAATCCCATAAGCGATAACCAAAATCATTAACACTGTATCCAATAAAGGTACACTTATTGGATTTTTCCTCAAGCTTTGTTTTATTTTCTTTATCAATATGGACAAATGCATCACAACCGAAATTCTTCAAAAAAGAATAGTTTACCTGTTTACCTCTCCATGCCTCCTCTATAATTCCACCATCCAAAGAGCTTGAAGTTCCTCTGTTTATTAAGTAAACAACAATATCGACAACATCTTCCCATAACTATAAGGGCAGACTAGCATGCAATTTCATACTCCTTGCACGCTCCATGATTGTCCTATTCATCCTTTATGACACACCATTTTCTTATGGTGTTACTGGAATTGTCTTCTCTCTACGAATCCCATGGTATGAACAATAATCATCAAACTTCTTACTGCAATATTCACCTCCATTGTCTGATCTTAGACACTTCAACCTTTTTCCTGTCTCATTCTCAACCAAAGCTTTCCATTTCTTAAAAGTATCAAAAACACCATATTTTTGTCGAATGCAATAAATCCAAGTTTGTCTAGTTGCATCATCAATAAAAGTAACATAATAACGAGATCCACCAAGAGATGATACCTGATTTGGTCCCCATACATTTGTATGCACAAGCTCTAACCTTCCACTCTTTTTTTCTTTTCCAGCTCTGAGAAATCTGACTCTCTTATGTTTTCCATAAACACAATGCTCACAGCAATCCAAATCATTTTTTTTTAAATATGGCAACAAATTTCTTTTGTGAAGTATCTACATCCCCTCCTCACTCATGTGTCCAAGCCTATGATGCCAAAAAGTTGTATCCACTCCTGTAGAAGCTAAAGAGATAGAAGAATCAGTATTACTAGTACATAAATACAATGTACCTACCTTATATCCTTTTGCTATCACAAATGATCCTTTGGTGACCTTCCACACCTTATCTGTAAATATGGATATACAACCTTCACTTGCCAACTTCCTTGTTGAAGTTATATTTTTCCTTAGATTTGGAACATGTCTTACCTCTTTCAACAACCATTGGTTTCCATTGTTTTTCTTTATTTTTACCTTTCCCATTCCAACAATTTTTCATGGTGCATCATCACCCAAATGAACCTGTCCAAAATCATCTTGAACATAATATAGAAAATGTTTCCTATGGGGTGTGGCATGAAATGAAGCCCCTGAATATACTACCCAAGACTCAGAAATATTATCTATAGAAAGAATCAAAGCATCTTGTAACACATCACTTGTTATATTTTCTTCCTGATTTTTCTCCTGTTGTCCATCCCTTTGTTTCTTTGGATCTTTATAGTCTTTCTTCAGATGTCCTTTCTTCTCACAATTCCAACACTCTATCTTTCCAAGTTTGGATTTGGATCTTCCCTTCCTATAATTCACGTGGTTCCTTGAGCCCTTTCCTCTATCCTTTTGTCTTCCCCTGTTCTCCATGTTCAACGCATTACCTGATGTCTCACCTGTGCTTTTCCGTCGCATTTCCTCGCTAAGGATAACACCAACAACATCATCAAACTTTAAAGTGTTTGAACCAGAGACAGAGTTACTTACAACCATGACTAAGCTGTTCCAACTTTCTGGCAATGAGCACAAGATTAGAACATCCTTGACCTCATCATTAAATTCCACTTTTACATAATTTAGTTGATTAGTAACCATATTAAATACATTTAAATGATCTGCAACAAACCCACCTCCTGACATCTTCATATTAAATAATCTCTTCATTAGAAATACCTTATTGGACACCGAGGGTTTTTCATACATTTTAGCCAATGCGTCCATCATCTCCTTTGTTATCTTTTCTTTCTAAATATTGAAAGCCACTAACGTTTCTAGGCTTAGCCGTATCATTCCTAGTTCCTTTATGTCAAGAACCTCCCATTCCTCACCCTTCATGGTCGTCGTCTTCTTTGCTATTCCACCCAATGGTATAAATAGATCCTTCTGATATAAATAATCTTCCATCTACATCTTCCATAACTGGTAGTTTTCGCCCCTGGATGGGGTGACACATGGGCCACATGGGCCACACGCATCATTGGATGGGGCAATCAAGAGGGAAGTTAAAGCCTCTCATCGCCACCCTCCCTCCCTGTCCAGTTGCGATGGTTCTCATGCATAAATGTCAAGCCTTAGTGCGTTGGGCCTTAATGGAAGCATGGGCTCGGCTCCTCAACTTCAGTATGATATTTGAGATTTCCATCACACCATCACTAATGGATATCAGATCCATCAATGCCTATTCCCTCTTGGTAGTTTCACTGTGTGGGAAGTGCTATATGGGGCGTTTGAGCCTAAAGCCCAACATTATTCTGTTGATCTTTCTCTGAGACTCACCCTTCTCATATGGTTTTTTATGCTTGTTTGGTGCCCTGCACAACCATGCCACGAGAACAAGGCAAGCCTCGTCAAGGGTCGACCTACTACAACAGATTTTGACGACACAACCGCCCGGGGCCTGCCTCTTGAGCCCTCACGCTAGGCGAAGACTACCCGAGCTCTTCAGGGAAAAATTGGTCTGCGCAAGCCCCTTCAGAGCCTTGGCCTCACCATGACCAAGGAATTACCTCTCGAGCTCCAGTTCTAGATGAGGACCATCTAGGTATCTCTAGGATAAACTGGTTCGTGTAGGCTCATCATCAACCACATCCTCCCAGTACTGAGAGTCTCCAAGGTGGTTGCCTAGTGGAAGAAGAATTTCCGCCCAATTGGGAGGAATTATTTCCTTTCCTTCCTTTGATCATCCTGGAGTGCCATCCTGCCACCTGCACCACCAGTCCATTTCAGGAGTTAGTCGCTATGGGTTGTATAGTGGAAGAAGAAGCCTTACCTCTAGAGGACCACTCGGGGTGCAATTCCGCTGCCTCCAAGGAAGAAGACCCTGTCACGAACTATGTTGTTGCATTTAACTCCGTCGTTTCCACCTTGGAGGAAAACCAGGCTCAAGCGAACCATAGTCACCCAGCTCTAGACTCCTACAGACTTACAGATGGCCACCTGGTTTTTATATTTGAAATGAGGAGGGACTTAGCCGAGCAACAACACCTCCAGAGTTTCTTCAACAAATTCTTGGACGCCCTGTATGATTCCCTGTCAAGAGAGCCTGAGAAGAGTTGTTGCTTGACGTGTTGTTAGCCCTTCACCTTCAGACTTCATCAAGATGGACACTCTAGCTCATTGCATGCATAGCTTCTCACAGTTTTTTTTCTTCGGGTCAATGGCTAAATTTTTGCAAATTTTTCCTTTGCTAGTCTATGGTTTAGGTCTGATAGGCTTAGGATTGATAGTCTCTGGTTCAGGTCGGGGCACCCAGTCCACTGCCTTTTCTGGTTTCCACAAGAGTGGCAGAATAGGTGACAAGTCCCCTAGTTGTTTTTTGACAGTTGTCATCTTTTCTTCAAGTTTTGGAACTGTGAATAGTTGTCACGCCTTTGCGTTCTGGTTTCCACTTCGGTGGTAGAACAATTGACATGCTCTCATGTATATATGGACACATAAGTTTTTTGCTTTCGCAAGGTAATATATAAATTTTTATTTACAAAAAAAAAAAAATTGGTAGTTTTGGTCGTTAAATTTCTCGACCCTAAACTTTCCATCTTTCGCCATTGCTCCCACTTGAACTAGGAATCCTCTTTTCATGTGAGTTACCTTTTGCTCTAATACCATTTTTTTTTTTAAATAGGATCGTGGAGCAATACAATAAAACAATGCGGGAATAAAACACAAAAGGTACACAATACAATAGAGACACAGATATACATGGTTCACCCAGTGTGGGCTACGTCCACCATAGAAATTGATAGGTCCTTCATTTGTTATTATCCAACAAATGAAGGGATACAACCTACAACACACCCTTTGTAACTTTCTCTTCATTCTCTCATAGTCTCCTCACTCAAAATATAATATTCACCATGATACATAACCGTAATACATTTCCCTCATAAAAGAGGGTTGCCTTCTAGGGAAAAAAACCCTAACATAACTTCTACTGTTAGATATGTGACCTTATAATGAATGGTCAAGATTTACTATGAATATACAATATACATTTACAAGGTAATTTTTCCTTCGAGGGCTTCGCCCCGAAACCCCCACCAAGGGCCCAGTTGCCTCCGGACCCCGTAGGGGGGGTAAACCCTCCTCCACTCCCTACGTGGAGGAGTGTACTTTCTTCTGGGGTGTAAAGTCTTCATGGAGTATAAACACAACTGAAAACAAATACCTTTGAATCAGGAAGATAACTAGGCTCCACAACGAACAATACCCACGACCTTGTATTTACTCATGTCCCTTTCATTCCATTTTTGAACCCATTGACAACTTCAACTCTTGCAAAATCATGGAAGGATATTCTATCTCACAAAATATCTATCACAACACTCTTTTACTAGTCTATGTGTATTAATTAAGGAGTTGGTTGTGTAGTTTTGAGCCCATTGAATTTGCTTTTGTGCATATCCTAGAATTGGAAAAAAAAGAATGTCATTTGGCCAAATTCTTTATTTTGGACTATAGTAGGTAGAGGTTTTTTAAAGACTATTGGTCTCTTCTACTTCATTTTCCCTCCATTATCACTATTAAACCCAAATCATTTTCCTTTTAATTTCCTTTTAATATTGTTTACTACTCATTTGTTCTTAAAATAAGCCATGGGTGTGAGCTCTTGGTGAATAAATTCATGGGTTCCATCATGCAACCAATGGAAGCCTATTTGTTGGTAATTACAAGTGTTTAATGCTTTGGTAGGTATCATGGCAATGCCCTTCTCTTGATAGCAGAGGTTGGAAGGCCATGACAAGGTTTTTATTGACAAATGTTTGTGTGTAACAATAACTCATTTCTTCATTGCTTGGACATTTCAACCTATATTACGAGCTTTGCTCGTGCACATATTTTTTCTTGATAGATGTGTGGTTGGTGTGTTTGAATGTATGTGATTATTTAACATTCAATGATTAAAGACATACATGTGAAATAGAAGAGCTTGAGGACATATGTTTTTATGGTGCCCAATAGTAGTGGAATCATTGCATGCTCATTTGTTTTGGTTTATGTAACACCCACAAAAGCTTGTGAGGTTATGTACATGCCTAAAACGTCTTGAAGCAATTTTAATGTATAGTTGTTCATGTTATTTTCATATGCACAATTATGGTCATGTCCTTCAACATGGTTTATTAAATTATGGATGCCCATACTTGCAAGGAAAAATGGTTGGAAGTGCCCATCACTTGATATTGGAGGGGTAAATGCACTTTTTCATGTTTAGTTTTGTATGAATGACTTGTTCAAATGATTTCACTCAAAACATATGTGGGTTTCTGAAAAATGGCGTGAAAAGAGTTGATGCATGCACACTTTTTGTTTCTTCGGGATAAAAAAGAGAAAAAGACATATCTTTTATTAAAATATCAAAATACAATCCTCATAAAGCCTTTTATCAAAATACAATCCTCATAAAGCCTTTTATGATGCATCATGATGCATGCACAAAACCTATGTCCTTTATATATACGGAAGAGCATGGGATGTTTTCCATTGGCTTGAGAGAATGATTAGCTATTGCTTGGTTTTAAAGCATCATCATAGTTTGGATTGAATCCTTCCAACAATATTATGTCCTCCTTGTGTCTCATTCCACTTCATTTCCATTCACCTCACACTTAGTTAGTCCTAGTTGTAGTAAAACCTTACCTGTATCCTTACATGATGTTTGTTTGTTCTTTTTTATAAGAGGATATGTGCTTGTGATACCTATATGTTGATGACAATTTGTGAGTTTCCAAGATGACACATGTTTCAACATTATTACTCTTGTAGGAAGCTACTATGATACATATTTCACAAAGGTTTCTACTATGATTAGTGTGCATATTCGATGGTTTCATGGATAAACAAGTCTTTGTTTCAAAGATATATATATCTTTTGTTGGATATGTTTGTGTGAAAAAGTCAATGGATAGTCCTCAACAAATTATTGTTTTTTTAAATATGATTAATCGCACATTAATGAAATGCACAACTAAACATATTTGAATCAATAATATTTTGTTTGGAAATATTTTAAGAAAGGTGCACATTAGTTGAGTACATGCCTTAGTCTAGAACCCAAGCCTAGTTTGATCAATGTGTCTTTTCAAATTCTAATTGTTCAAAACACTAATTAACCCAAGCCTAGTTTGATCAATGTGTCTTTTCAAATTCTAATTGTTCAAAACACTAATTAAATTGTTTAGAAATTAATTTTTGAAAAAAATTTAAGGACAACTATGACTCTTCACCTACCAACCTATTTCTATATAAAAGAAGGAGAAGAATACCTAAATGAACCTATTCCTATATAAAAGAAGGGGAAGAAGACCTAAATGAAGGGGGAGAAAAACAAGAGGTATGCTTATGTGATGCTTTTGTGATTGAACATCCATGCTATTTTAAATTTTAATTGGCAGGTAACAATAACTTACAATGGCATGATGACTTATTGCAACGGGCCAATGCAAAGGTGAAAATGTTTCTACCATCTTTTGAAGGTATAGTTATTGATTTTTTTTAATGGATTATATTTTCTATTATATATTTGAGATTAACTCAATCATGATTGTAGATCTCTTTTAGAAAATTTGGGTGTTGAATCCTTCAAGCAAATTCCTCATCATTTGAGGCTTCCCTTGTTGTGCCTTTGTTGTTTGTGATTGACATATGGTTTCC
>ML821142.1:106403-116913 GCA_009831015.1 Picea engelmannii
TTGTCCAATGATTGGCATCAAAGAAAGAAAAAAATATATACTTTTGAAGGAAAGCAATAAAGCTAAAAATGTGATAATATAAATAGAGAAAAGAAATTGTAGATATCCTAGAACAATAATTTTTTATTGATAATAGAGTGGGGTGAATCCGTGAAGCTAGGTAACACTTTTTTGCAAGCACGACGGTGAAATAGTAGATTTCTTGACCGTCAATTGATGTATTGATAACTCAATCAAGTGCTTCAATAAGCCCCTAATCAAGGGTTCTTGATGGATAGAACAAACCCTTCATTGAGGTCTTGTACGTGTTAAGAAAACCCTTGATCAAGCTATAGAGATCGATCAAGAGTTAGGACCTTGATTGAAATATAGAGCTTCATTGAGGTCTCTTTTTTATAACATAGCCAAAAATGGGTCATGGGGCCCTTGTTTCTATTTGCAACAATGACGCACAAGAACCTCGATCACGCTATTAACTCAATCAAGCTATTTTTTCTTAAACAACAAAGACCTTGATTGAGGGTTTAATTAACCCTTGATCAAATTATTTTGAAAATCCTTGTTAGGAACTTGATGAAGCTTTATAATAACCCTCGATCAAGATAAATTGCTCAATCGAGGGTTTGAAATCTTGAAATCTAGCCTCCTTGCTATAGGATTTTCTACAGCTGCAACTTCCAAGGGGTGAAACCCTTTCATCTATTTCATCTTAGACAATAGAGTTGATGCCAGTGGATTCATTAATGAATCCTCTATCCAATGGTGTATCATTATAACATTTTTGATTTCAAACTATATATATTTTTTTTCTTAGAACTTATACTTGAATTTTTTTTCCACGGTTCCAAAGGCACTCAAAGAAAAATTCAATAGCATAAAAACTACACAACCAAAACAATCAAAAAATATGTGGGATCCTTATGGATGTTTCTTGTTCAAAAATGTATTTTTGGTTTTTCTATTTATGTAAATAGTAAGAAAAAAGTAGGCGGGAACACAAAGATGTATAAAATGTGATTCAAATATTAATTGGTCGGCTTAAAAAAATAACATAAAATATAAATTTCTAAAAAAATAATAATAAAGTGGGATCTACTACATTTTGTGTTGATCCTGATTGTAAATTTTGTTTTTGAAAATTATATATTGAACATTGAATTAATTGACTGGAACAAAAGTTACTTATTAACTTTTCAAGAAATTTGCAAGGACAAGTATTTAATTAAATGACATCAATAAAAAATAAAAATTGAATATCATTAGGAAGACAACACAATTCCTACAAAATGTTTTTAATTCCACATCAAAATTCATAATGCGTGTATAAGTTTCGTGGGATTCAATTTAAAAAATATGTAAAATGTCAAGTTTTCATCACCACATTTCACTATTTAAAATGTTATCCATCCTCGTAGATTCACCCCATGTCAATACAATGAAATGATAGTCCAACAAGTCATACAATTGGATCAACTCCTAATGAATGAGATGTTTTGGAAACCATATGTCAATCACAAACAACAAAGGCACAACAAGGGAAGCCTCAAATGATGAGGAATTTGCTTGAAGGATTCAACACCCAAATTTTCTAAAAGAGATCTACAATCATGATTGAGTTAATCTCAAATATATAATAGAAAATATAATCCATTAAAAAAAATCAATAACTATACCTTCAAAAGATGGTAGAAACATTTTCACCTTTGCATTGGCCCGTTGCAATAAGTCATCATGCCATTGTAAGTTATTGTTACCTGCCAATTAAAATTTAAAATAGCATGGATGTTCAATCACAAAAGCATCACATAAGCATACCTCTTGTTTTTCTCCCCCTTCATTTAGGTCTTCTTCCCCTTCTTTTATATAGGAATAGGTTCATTTAGGTATTCTTCTCCTTCTTTTATATAGAAATAGGTTGGTAGGTGAAGAGTCATAGTTGTCCTTAAATTTTTTTCAAAAATTAATTTCTAAACAATTTAATTAGTGTTTTGAACAATTAGAATTTGAAAAGACACATTGATCAAACTAGGCTTGGGTTAATTAGTGTTTTGAACAATTAGAATTTGAAAAGACACATTGATCAAACTAGGCTTGGGTTCTAGACTAAGGCATGTACTCAACTAATGTGCACCTTTCTTAAAATATTTCCAAACAAAATATTATTGATTCAAATATGTTTAGTTGTGCATTTCATTAATGTGCGATTAATCATATTTAAAAAAACAATAATTTGTTGAGGACTATCCATTGACTTTTTCACACAAACATATCCAACAAAAGATATATATATCTTTGAAACAAAGACTTGTTTATCCATGAAACCATCGAATATGCACACTAATCATAGTAGAAACCTTTGTGAAATATGTATCATAGTAGCTTCCTACAAGAGTAATAATGTTGAAACATGTGTCATCTTGGAAACTCACAAATTGTCATCAACATATAGGTATCACAAGCACATATCCTCTTATAAAAAAGAACAAACAAACATCATGTAAGGATACAGGTAAGGTTTTACTACAACTAGGACTAACTAAGTGTGAGGTGAATGGAAATGAAGTGGAATGAGACACAAGGAGGACATAATATTGTTGGAAGGATTCAATCCAAACTATGATGATGCTTTAAAACCAAGCAATAGCTAATCATTCTCTCAAGCCAATGGAAAACATCCCATGCTCTTCCGTATATATAAAGGACATAGGTTTTGTGCATGCATCATGATGCATCATAAAAGGCTTTATGAGGATTGTATTTTGATAAAAGGCTTTATGAGGATTGTATTTTGATATTTTAATAAAAGATATGTCTTTTTCTCTTTTTTATCCCGAAGAAACAAAAAGTGTGCATGCATCAACTCTTTTCACGCCATTTTTCAGAAACCCACATATGTTTTGAGTGAAATCATTTGAACAAGTCATTCATACAAAACTAAACATGAAAAAGTGCATTTACCCCTCCAATATCAAGTGATGGGCACTTCCAACCATTTTTCCTTGCAAGTATGGGCATCCATAATTTAATAAACCATGTTGAAGGACATGACCATAATTGTGCATATGAAAATAACATGAACAACTATACATTAAAATTGCTTCAAGACGTTTTAGGCATGTACATAACCTCACAAGCTTTTGTGGGTGTTACATAAACCAAAACAAATGAGCATGCAATGATTCCACTACTATTGGGCACCATAAAAACATATGTCCTCAAGCTCTTCTATTTCACATGTATGTCTTTAATCATTGAATGTTAAATAATCACATACATTCAAACACACCAACCACACATCTATCAAGAAAAAATATGTGCACGAGCAAAGCTCGTAATATAGGTTGAAATGTCCAAGCAATGAAGAAATGAGTTATTGTTACACACAAACATTTGTCAATAAAAACCTTGTCATGGCCTTCCAACCTCTGCTATCAAGAGAAGGGCATTGCCATGATACCTACCAAAGCATTAAACACTTGTAATTACCAACAAATAGGCTTCCATTGGTTGCATGATGGAACCCATGAATTTATTCACCAAGAGCTCACACCCATGGCTTATTTTAAGAACAAATGAGTAGTAAACAATATTAAAAGGAAATTAAAAGGAAAATGATTTGGGTTTAATAGTGATAATGGAGGGAAAATGAAGTAGAAGAGACCAATAGTCTTTAAAAAACCTCTACCTACTATAGTCCAAAATAAAGAATTTGGCCAAATGACATTCTTTTTTTTCCAATTCTAGGATATGCACAAAAGCAAATTCAATGGGCTCAAAACTACACAACCAACTCCTTAATTAATACACATAGACTAGTAAAAGAGTGTTGTGATAGATATTTTGTGAGATAGAATATCCTTCCATGATTTTGCAAGAGTTGAAGTTGTCAATGGGTTCAAAAATGGAATGAAAGGGACATGAGTAAATACAAGGTCGTGGGTATTGTTCGTTGTGGAGCCTAGTTATCTTCCTGATTCAAAGGTATTTGTTTTCAGTTGTGTTTATACTCCATGAAGACTTTACACCCCAGAAGAAAGTACACTCCTCCACGTAGGGAGTGGAGGAGGGTTTACCCCCCCTACGGGGTCCGGAGGCAACTGGGCCCTTGGTGGGGGTTTCGGGGCGAAGCCCTCGAAGGAAAAATTACCTTGTAAATGTATATTGTATATTCATAGTAAATCTTGACCATTCATTATAAGGTCACATATCTAACAGTAGAAGTTATGTTAGGGTTTTTTTCCCTAGAAGGCAACCCTCTTTTATGAGGGAAATGTATTACGGTTATGTATCATGGTGAATATTATATTTTGAGTGAGGAGACTATGAGAGAATGAAGAGAAAGTTACAAAGGGTGTGTTGTAGGTTGTATCCCTTCATTTGTTGGATAATAACAAATGAAGGACCTATCAATTTCTATGGTGGACGTAGCCCACACTGGGTGAACCATGTATATCTGTGTCTCTATTGTATTGTGTACCTTTTGTGTTTTATTCCCGCATTGTTTTATTGTATTGCTCCACGATCCTATTTAAAAAAAAAAATGGTATTAGAGCAAAAGGTAACTCACATGAAAAGAGGATTCCTAGTTCAAGTGGGAGCAATGGCGAAAGATGGAAAGTTTAGGGTCGAGAAATTTAACGACCAAAACTACCAATTTTTTTTTTTTTGTAAATAAAAATTTATATATTACCTTGCGAAAGCAAAAAACTTATGTGTCCATATATACATGAGAGCATGTCAATTGTTCTACCACCGAAGTGGAAACCAGAACGCAAAGGCGTGACAACTATTCACAGTTCCAAAACTTGAAGAAAAGATGACAACTGTCAAAAAACAACTAGGGGACTTGTCACCTATTCTGCCACTCTTGTGGAAACCAGAAAAGGCAGTGGACTGGGTGCCCCGACCTGAACCAGAGACTATCAATCCTAAGCCTATCAGACCTAAACCATAGACTAGCAAAGGAAAAATTTGCAAAAATTTAGCCATTGACCCGAAGAAAAAAAACTGTGAGAAGCTATGCATGCAATGAGCTAGAGTGTCCATCTTGATGAAGTCTGAAGGTGAAGGGCTAACAACACGTCAAGCAACAACTCTTCTCAGGCTCTCTTGACAGGGAATCATACAGGGCGTCCAAGAATTTGTTGAAGAAACTCTGGAGGTGTTGTTGCTCGGCTAAGTCCCTCCTCATTTCAAATATAAAAACCAGGTGGCCATCTGTAAGTCTGTAGGAGTCTAGAGCTGGGTGACTATGGTTCGCTTGAGCCTGGTTTTCCTCCAAGGTGGAAACGACGGAGTTAAATGCAACAACATAGTTCGTGACAGGGTCTTCTTCCTTGGAGGCAGCGGAATTGCACCCCGAGTGGTCCTCTAGAGGTAAGGCTTCTTCTTCCACTATACAACCCATAGCGACTAACTCCTGAAATGGACTGGTGGTGCAGGTGGCAGGATGGCACTCCAGGATGATCAAAGGAAGGAAAGGAAATAATTCCTCCCAATTGGGCGGAAATTCTTCTTCCACTAGGCAACCACCTTGGAGACTCTCAGTACTGGGAGGATGTGGTTGATGATGAGCCTACACGAACCAGTTTATCCTAGAGATACCTAGATGGTCCTCATCTAGAACTGGAGCTCGAGAGGTAATTCCTTGGTCATGGTGAGGCCAAGGCTCTGAAGGGGCTTGCGCAGACCAATTTTTCCCTGAAGAGCTCGGGTAGTCTTCGCCTAGCGTGAGGGCTCAAGAGGCAGGCCCCGGGCGGTTGTGTCGTCAAAATCTGTTGTAGTAGGTCGACCCTTGACGAGGCTTGCCTTGTTCTCGTGGCATGGTTGTGCAGGGCACCAAACAAGCATAAAAAACCATATGAGAAGGGTGAGTCTCAGAGAAAGATCAACAGAATAATGTTGGGCTTTAGGCTCAAACGCCCCATATAGCACTTCCCACACAGTGAAACTACCAAGAGGGAATAGGCATTGATGGATCTGATATCCATTAGTGATGGTGTGATGGAAATCTCAAATATCATACTGAAGTTGAGGAGCCGAGCCCATGCTTCCATTAAGGCCCAACGCACTAAGGCTTGACATTTATGCATGAGAACCATCGCAACTGGACAGGGAGGGAGGGTGGCGATGAGAGGCTTTAACTTCCCTCTTGATTGCCCCATCCAATGATGCGTGTGGCCCATGTGGCCCATGTGTCACCCCATCCAGGGGCGAAAACTACCAGTTATGGAAGATGTAGATGGAAGATTATTTATATCAGAAGGATCTATTTATACCATTGGGTGGAATAGCAAAGAAGACGACGACCATGAAGGGTGAGGAATGGGAGGTTCTTGACATAAAGGAACTAGGAATGATACGGCTAAGCCTAGAAACGTTAGTGGCTTTCAATATTTAGAAAGAAAAGATAACAAAGGAGATGATGGACGCATTGGCTAAAATGTATGAAAAACCCTCGGTGTCCAATAAGGTATTTCTAATGAAGAGATTATTTAATATGAAGATGTCAGGAGGTGGGTTTGTTGCAGATCATTTAAATGTATTTAATATGGTTACTAATCAACTAAATTATGTAAAAGTGGAATTTAATGATGAGGTCAAGGATGTTCTAATCTTGTGCTCATTGCCAGAAAGTTGGAACAGCTTAGTCATGGTTGTAAGTAACTCTGTCTCTGGTTCAAACACTTTAAAGTTTGATGATGTTGTTGGTGTTATCCTTAGCGAGGAAATGCGACGGAAAAGCACAGGTGAGACATCAGGTAATGCGTTGAACATGGAGAACAGGGGAAGACAAAAGGATAGAGGAAAGGGCTCAAGGAACCACGTGAATTATAGGAAGGGAAGATCCAAATCCAAACTTGGAAAGATAGAGTGTTGGAATTGTGAGAAGAAAGGACATCTGAAGAAAGACTATAAAGATCCAAAGAAACAAAGGGATGGACAACAGGAGAAAAATCAGGAAGAAAATATAACAAGTGATGTGTTACAAGATGCTTTGATTCTTTCTATAGATAATATTTCTGAGTCTTGGGTAGTATATTCAGGGGCTTCATTTCATGCCACACCCCATAGGAAACATTTTCTATATTATGTTCAAGATGATTTTGGACAGGTTCATTTGGGTGATGATGCACCATGAAAAATTGTTGGAATGGGAAAGGTAAAAATAAAGAAAAACAATGGAAACCAATGGTTGTTGAAAGAGGTAAGACATGTTCCAAATCTAAGGAAAAATATAACTTCAACAAGGAAGTTGGCAAGTGAAGGTTGTATATCCATATTTACAGATAAGGTGTGGAAGGTCACCAAAGGATCATTTGTGATAGCAAAAGGATATAAGGTAGGTACATTGTATTTATGTACTAGTAATACTGATTCTTCTATCTCTTTAGCTTCTACAGGAGTGGATACAACTTTTTGGCATCATAGGCTTGGACACATGAGTGAGGAGGGGATGTAGATACTTCACAAAAGAAATTTGTTGCCATATTTAAAAAAAAATGATTTGGATTGCTGTGAGCATTGTGTTTATGGAAAACATAAGAGAGTCAGATTTCTCAGAGCTGGAAAAGAAAAAAAGAGTGGAAGGTTAGAGCTTGTGCATACAAATGTATGGGGACCAAATCAGGTATCATCTCTTGGTGGATCTCGTTATTATGTTACTTTTATTGATGATGCAACTAGACAAACTTGGATTTATTGCATTCGACAAAAATATGGTGTTTTTGATACTTTTAAGAAATGGAAAGCTTTGGTTGAGAATGAGACAGGAAAAAGGTTGAAGTGTCTAAGATCAGACAATGGAGGTGAATATTGCAGTAAGAAGTTTGATGATTATTGTTCATACCATGGGATTCGTAGAGAGAAGACAATTCCAGTAACACCATAAGAAAATGGTGTGTCATAAAGGATGAATAGGACAATCATGGAGCGTGCAAGGAGTATGAAATTGCATGCTAGTCTGCCCTTATAGTTATGGGAAGATGTTGTCGATATTGTTGTTTACTTAATAAACAGAGGAACTTCAAGCTCTTTGGATGGTGGAATTATAGAGGAGGCATGGAGAGGTAAACAGGTAAACTATTCTTTTTTGAAGAATTTCGGTTGTGATGCATTTGTCCATATTGATAAAGAAAATAAAACAAAGCTTGAGGAAAAATCCAATAAGTGTACCTTTATTGGATACAGTGTTAATGATTTTGGTTATCGCTTATGGGATTATGAAAATCACAAAATAATTAGGAGTAGAGATTTCATATTCAATGAGAAGGTCATGTACACAGATCGGTTGCATGGAAAGATACAAGAAAAATAAAAACCATAATACATAGTGCTTGATGAGATCACTAAAAAAAAAATTCCAAAGGAACCATAAATCAAAATGCACAACAACGGGAGTAGTAGGTACCTCAAACTCCTGCAAGTGTTTTTAGAAGATATACCAGGTTAAGTAACCCCCCTGAACGATACTCTCCTTCATTGTATTATTTATTGTTGACTGATTCTGGTGAATCAAAATGTTATGAAGAGGCAATGCAGGTAGACACCAAAAACAAGTGGGATCAAGGAATGAAAGAGGAAATGGATTCCCTGGTAAATAACCAGACTTCGGATTTGGTTCAGTTGCATGCTTGAAAAAGAGAATTACAAAATAAATGGGTTTACAAGTTGAAGGAAGAAGATGGAGGAAAAAAACGGTACAAGGCTAGACTTGTTGTAAAGGGGTTTTCACAAAAGAAAGGTATATATATTTTATGAAATATTTTCTCCTTTTGTTAAAATGACTTCAATTGGGACTATTTTAAGTCTTGTGGTAGTAGAAGATTTGCATGGGGATTTGGAGGAAGAGATTTATATGCAAGAGCCACAGGGGTATGAGGTCAAAGGGAAGGAGAATTTGGTATGCAGGTTGAAGAAGAGATTGTATGGACTAAAGAAAGCTCCAAGGTAGTGGTATTTGACATTTGACAGGTTTATGAGAGAACAAGGTTATAGTAGATGTCATTCTGATCATTGTGTTTATTTTAAAAAGCTATAAAATGGAAGTTATATTATCTTTTTATTGTATGTAGATGACGTGCTTGTTGTAGGGTCTAATATGCAGGATATAAATGTGCTCAAGAGGAAATTAGATAATTAATTTGTGATGAAATATTTGGGTGCTACAAAGAAAATCCTTGGTATGAGAATAACAAGAGATAGGAAAAATCGCAAATTGACATTGTCTCAGGGTGAGTACATAGAGAAGGTGTTGGAGAGGTTTAGAATGCAGAATGCAAAATCAGTCAGTACACTTTTGGCCAACCATTTCAAATTAACTAAGGAAATGTGTCCCAAGACACAGGAGGATATAGAATACATGTCTAGGGTCCCTTACTCATCAACAGTTGGCGGTTTGATGTATGCGATGGTTTGCAAAAGAATAGATATTGCACATGCAATGGGATTTGTGAGAAGGTATATGGACAATCTAGGTAAAGAACATTGGGAGGCAGTAAAGTAGATTCTCAGGTATTTGAGAGGTATTGCTACTCATGCATTATGTTTTGGAGGTTAAGACACTGTTCTACAGGGATATGTTGATTCAAATATGGAAGGTGATAAAGAAAGAAGGAGGAGCACCACAGGGTATGTTTTTACTATAGGTGGAACAACAATAAGTTGGATTTCAAAAATGCAAAAGGTTGTTGCACTTTCAACAACAAAAGAAGAGCATGTTGTTGCTATAGAGGCTAGTAAAGAAATGGTTTGGTTAAAGAGGTTGTTATAGAAAGATTTGCCTCACCCTATGCAATCTTGCACAGAGGGCCTTTTTCCATTTCCTTATGCAGACTTGAAGTCCCTTTTTGAAAATCCCAGAGATAAAAACATTATTTTTCCACATATACACATCCTGCCTATATTACAACATGCATATACGTAGGTTGCACCACCACATCCCGCGTACATCGAGAAATGTGTCCACAATTAAAAAATGGTGTCGTGTTTCCATGTCACGTAACATGATCAATGATCCTTGGCCTTCCATATACTGGAAACATTCCAACTCGGCCCTTCAGTTCCACTTGAAGGCTATGAATGGGCCAAATCCGAGCTATGGAAAAGAGGAGAAAGAATTCAACTTTGAGAGAAAAGTTACTCTGGAGAAATTATTCACTTCACATTGAGTCTGCATCCCTTTGTCCTTTAAGTCTGAACACATTTTTCAGCCCCCGAGCTCTTCCATTATTGATTGAGAACTTCATTGTATCTCTTATATGAGCTTTCTTTTGGTGGAGGATTGAAGTGGTGGAGGCCCAACTGAAAGGAAATTAGTTTCTCGGTTTCAAACCATGCCGACATGGAAGTTTGTAACTCATTCACTTCTGTTGATTACATCTTAATAGAAATACTCTTTTCTCATCCAATTAATATCGCACAAATATTTGAATTGTTATTCCATGGGTGTATTTGTTATGAATGTTGATGGATTATGCTATTGAATGTGCTATATTATCACCATATGCTT
>ML821143.1:70906-84419 GCA_009831015.1 Picea engelmannii
GATTTATTGAAGGATTCTCAAATATTTCACACCCAATCACTTCCTTGCAAAGAAAGGGTGTGAAGTTTCAGTGGAAATTGGATTGCGAAAAGAGTTTCCAACACTTGAAACAACTATTAACAAGTGCTCCAATACTAAGGATTGCAGACTCAAATGAAGACTTCATTGTATGCACAGATGCATGTAATGAAGGACTTGGTGGAGTCCTCAGTCAAAATGGGTTTGTTATATGTTATGAATCAAGGAAGTTGAAGGATCATGAAAGAAACTATGCCACTCATGATTTGGAGTTGGAATCCATAGTGCATACCTTGAGGAAATGGAGACACTACCTCATGGGGAAGAGGTTTGAGCTAGGAACAGACCACAATGGTCTGAAATATTTATTTGATCAACCAAATCTAAATGTTAGGCAAAGCAGATGGTTAGAATTTCTAAGCAAATATGACTTTGATATAAAGTATATCAAGGGGAAAGAGAATAAATTGGTTGATGCACTTAGCAGGAGGGTGCATGAACTACATGTTATAGCCATTAGCATGTATCAGACCGATATTAAACAAAAAATTATAGAGGCTACAAATGTAGATCTGCAATACAGAGAATTGGTAGCAAAGCTACAATAGGGTAAGATACCACAAAAGGTGGATATTTATAATTTGGGAATAGATGGAATATTGTTGCACAAGAACATAATTTTTGTTCCAAACGTCCAGGACTTGAAATGTACAATTTTTCATGAAATGCATAATTTCCCTTATGCAGGGCACCCTAGATATAAGAAAACCATGGCAGCGATCAAGAGCCATTACTTTTGGCCAGGTATGAAGAGAGATATTGTTGAATACATCGCTAGATGTATGGAATGCAAGAAAGTTAAAGCTGAGCATAGGCACCCAACAGGGTTGCTGCAACCTTTTCCCATTCCTGAATGGAAGTGGGAAGTGGTGACAATGGATTTTATTATGGGATTTCCCAGAATAAGAAAGATGCATGATCCGATCATGGTGGTAGTGGACAAGCTTACAAAATCTGCCCATTTTATTCCACTGAAAACTACTCATAAGGCAGCAGATGTTGTTGATATTTTCATGAGGGAAGTGGCACGATTGCAAGGAATTCCTAAAAAAATTGTGTCCAACAGAGACCCAAAATTCACCTTGAATTTCTGGAAAGGATTTTTCAAAGGATTCAGAATGAATTTGAACTTTAGTGTAGCTTATCATCCTGAGTCTGATGGACAGATAGAGAGGGTGAACAGAGTGATAGAAGACATACTGAGAATGTATGTGATGGAAAAACCATTGAAATGGGAGGACTACCTACACTTGTGACATAGAGTACACCAACCATGGGCACGTCCACTCACACAGGACCTTCCTCTCTTCTCGGCCCAAAGAACTCAAAGGTTCCCCTAATCCCCTATCGAGAATGTTCCTACCCACAGATTCTCTTCGTCGCATGATCCCCTTCCTTAACTTCTCAGAGGATCAGAACGCACAACTTCACGAGTCCAACAGTCGAGCACTACACCCTCAGATCCCCGAGATCCGATATGTCAGTCAACTCGCTGACTTTTCCCTGAGGGATTTCTCTACTCGTGACCTCGCTGCTCACGATACCAAACTTTTGGTTCTCCAACCTCCGATACCTGAGGCACCAAAACTCCGATGCGCACGTGTGACTTGACCCATCCACACCCATCACTTCTATCGGGACTTCCATGCTATCGCGATCTCGCTCCCTCGCGACTTCACTACTCGCGAGGTTGAATAACTTCCATGTCGACTTCCGATGTCTGAGATGCCGAAACTCGTGACCTCGCTTCCTCGCAACTTCGCAATTTCTGTGACCAAGTTCTCGAGCCTTTTCTCGCAAGGCTCTGATGCATGATCCCATGTACGGATCCAACGGTCCTCCAATGATCCCGAACCAACGGCTATCTCCTTCTCGCGCTACTCGCGTCCTCACGACTTGTAGTACCCAGCACTTGGGCTTCCTCCCTGTGAACTCCCAAGTTTGCGATATCTCTCAATCTCTGACACCTGTCCTCTTCAAATGGACAACTCACAACCTCCTTGCCACTTCACTGCTTCGTGTCCTCGCGCCTCGCGAATTTTAACACCAATTTCTCAACCCTTCCATTTACAAGTTCCCGAGATGCGAGGTGCCACCTGTCCACTTTCCAACTCCTGTGAATTCCACACTATCCTCGAAGTAGTCGAGATATTGATTATCATAACATCGTGACTCTCCCTGCCAAACTTAGGAATCTTTCCTCACGAGGTCCCAAGAGGCGATCTCGTGAACAATCCAACGGCCCTGACCGACTTTGATCAACGTTGCTGCCCCTCCTGAACTTTGAATCCTCTCCACACCTGCACTGTAACTACCTTGCACCTCTGGGAGATCCAACGGCTCTCGGAACTTCATGAAATCTCTTCCAAATATTTCGTCCGTTCGTTCTCCCCTTGAGGATTCTACGAAATAAAGAAGTGTCTCTCCACGAGACTCATTTTCTCACTCGCCAACCTGCGATGCCTTCCTCCGACTTCCAACGGTAGCTTCCCTGCACTTAGCCTTCAATGAGTTCAAAGTTCTATTCCTTCTGAGCTTGTTCTCGACTTCTCAAGTCCTTAAGAGAACTTCTTACACGCACTCCTTGCGGAAAATCTTCCACAGCGTCTAAATATTGAAGTCACTCGACTCTGTGCACTCCTGCAGCAACAGTCTCCCAAAGCTTCTGATCAGAATCACAAATCTGAGGCTTAGCTCGGCCTATGCACTCCTTGCATGACTCGTATAACCCAATTTCACCCTTGGTTGTATGAGAACAAGAGTTAACTCTCTCAACCTTCTGTCAATGCACTCCTTGCGGACGACTTCGACTACACTCCTTACAGGAATCCTCGCTCAAAAGAGGAACAACTGTAACTCACCTCACTTCCCCTTAGGTTTCAATATCGATGCATGAAATCATACACACAGCATGATAACAAATGCATAACAAGAAGTAATTCTCATAAGTAGAGCACTCAACACACACACACACAGAATAACACAACAGCCATGAATCTGAATCAACTTCTTCTATTAATTCCATATCTATACATGGGTGTTCTCCTATAGTTCTCTTCTTCTCTCCTATGCTCTATATTCTTCTTACTCTTCTTGTTGCTATCAACAACTGCTACCATGATACAATGAGGGTGTCTATATCCATTTTCCCTCTTGCGCTCTAAAACTGTCTAATCTAAGAATTCAATTCTATCTACCTGCAACTACTACTATAAATGCCTCTGTCTATCTCAGATGAGAGCATATGGCTCGAGGTCTGATTACATTTTTACCAAGGTTCCAAATTAAATGATCTCATTTATGTTTAGCGCATCAACTTTAAAGGAAAATTTAAAAATTCAAAAACTTGCGCTAGACGTCTTCCAGCTGTCTTCTGCTTCCACGTTGGTTTTGCTTGTCGTGAGGGATGCTCCTGCATCATACTCCCTCACTTGAAAATTTGCATGGGCTCCTGTCCATGAGCTCCTGCACGGTATGTCCATGCTTCCAAATCTCTACTTTAGTCTCCCAGCTGGCATCTTCAACTGGATGTCCTTTCCACTTGACCAAATTTTCAAAATATTCTTTCCTTTTGGTTTTCTTACCCACTCGTTTATTCAGTATCTACTCCATCTGTGGCTTCTCTACAACTGGCTTCTGCTTCTGCTACTGGATCTCTGGTTGATCATCACTTTCTGCTCCTACTTCATCATCTTTATATGGATATAAATCTGAAACATTAAATATTGGAGATATTCCAATCCCATCTGGTAACTCAATTTCATAATCATTCTATCCCATTTTCTTCAAGACCTTACATGGCCCAATTTTCTTCATCTTTAGCTTGTTGTATGTTCCTCTTGGGAACCTTTCTTTCCTCAAATGCACCAGAACTAGATCATCAACTTCAAACTGAAGTTGTCTCCTATGCTGATCTACTCTGCATTTGTACTCCTGACTTGAATTCAACAGTCGCTCCTTCACCTGGCTGTGAAGTTCCTTCATCACTTCAGCGAATTCTCCTGCACTAGCACTGCTAGTATCAGTCTGTTCTGAATTGCTCAATTCAGAAACTCCTCTCGGTTGCATTCCATATACAATTTGGAATGGAATTTTTTCTATGCTCCTATTCACTGAATCATTGTATGCGAACTCTGCTTACGGTAATATGCTATCCCAGCTGCTATGGTGCTCTGTCACCAAGCTCCTCAACAAGTCTCCCAGAATTCTGTTGACCACTTCTGTTTGTCCATCCATCTGAGGATGATAAGCAGAACTAAACATCAAGTTAGTTCCCAACTTCTTCCATAATTTCCTCCAGAAATTCCCTATGAATTTTGTGTCCCTGTCCGAAACTATGCTTTTCGGAAATCCATGAAGTCGAACAATCTCCTTGAAAAACAAATTTGCGATGTGAGTTGCATCGCTGGTCTTCTGGCATGGGATAAAATGTGCCATCTTAGAAAACCTGTCAACTACCACAAAGATTGAATCAACACCTCTTTGTGTCCTCTGCAAACCCAACATGAAATCCATGCTAATTTCATCCCACGGCTTGTCAAATATTGGTAATGGTTGATAAAAACCCGCATTCTATTTCCTTCCTTTTCAATGCTTGCAAATTCTGCATCTCTCCACAAACTTCTTGACTTCTGACCACATCCCTGGCCAAAAGTATGACTCGCTCAACTTTTCAATTGTCTTATCATGGCCAAAATGTCCTGCCAATCCTCCACTGTGCTTTTCCTTCAACAAGTTCTCCCTCATGGAGCAATTCAGAATACACAGTTGATTGCCTTTGAACAACAATCTGTCCTGGATCACGTACTCTATCCACTGACTTCTGTGTTTGAGAACTGGATTCTTAGCTGCTTCATAAGCTTCCTTAAAGTCTGAATCATCTGCATACATGTCCTTAAGATCATCAAAGCCTAACGTCCGGACTTTGAATTCCTGCAATAGCAAACACTTCCTGCTCAAAGCATCAACAACTTTGTTAGTAGTACCAGAAATATGCTTTATCACAAAAGTGAAATTTTGCATGTATTCTACCCATTTAACATGCCTCTGATTCAACTTTTCCTGTTGAGTCACAAATTGTAATGCATGATTATCACTATATAAAAAAAATTCCTTTGGAATCAAATAGTGCCTCCATTTCTTCAATGCCTGTATGATGGCATAAAATTCTTTATCATATGTGGAATATTTCTCTTTTTCCTCATTCAGCTTCTCGCTGAAATATGCAATCGGTCTGTCCTCCTAACTCAAGACCTCTCCTATGGCAAACCCGCTTGCATCACATTTCACCTGGAATGTCTTCTGAAAATCTGGCAACACAACACCGATTGTTCTGTAATCTTTCGTTTCAATAAATTGAAACTCCTCTCAGCCTCTTCCATCCAGTGAAAAGATTTATGTCTTTTCTTCACTGTATCCATCATCACTGAGCTAATTCCACTGAAATTTCTAATGAATTTTCGGTAGAAACTAGCCAGTCCATGAAAACTCCTCACCTCAAATATGTTCCTCGGTGATGGCCAATTCTTGATTACCTCCACCTTATATGGATCCATCCTCAACTCATTTGCAGAAATAACAAATCCCAAATAAATGAGTTCTATTTTCATGAATGAGGACTTCTTCATGTTTATCAACAGCTTCTCTTGCTGTAATATTTTCATCACAATAGCTAAATGCATCAAATGTTCATCCTTTGTCTTGCTGAAAACCAATATGTCATCCAGATACACGATGAAAATTTCCTGATGAACTCCTTCAGGACTTCATTCATCAACCTCATAAAGGTACTCGGTGCATTCATCAAACCAAATGGCATGACAAGCCATTCATACAAACCTTCGTTTGTATTGAATGTTGTTTTCCACTCATCACCTTCTCTCATATGAATCTGATGATATCCACTCTTCAAATCTATCTTTAAAAAAAATTTTGCTCCACTTAAGCAATCCATCAAATCATCCATCCTTGGCAATGGGAATCTATACCTGATAGTTATCTTATTAATGGCTCTTGAATCAGTGCACATCCTCCAGCCTCTATCTTTCTTCGGACTGAGTACTATTGGAACAACACATGGACTCAAGCTTTCCCTGACTAATCCCTTGTCCAACAACTCTTGGACCTATATTTTAACTTCCTCATTCTCCTGCAGTGTTAACCTGTACGCGACTTTGTTTGGTAAACTAGCTCCTAGTATGAGGTCTACATGGTGACTCATGCTCCTCATCGGTGGCAACGAACAAGGTAGTTCATCCACTACAATATCAACGAACTCTTCTAGTAGTTCCTGAACTTCTCCTGGCAAATCGTCCACTCTTGTGCTAGTCAGAACAATTCTCAGTTTTCTGACCACAAAGAATTGTGGATCCTCTTTCTTCTTAACTTCTGTAAGAAGTTCCTTCCCACTCATGAGAAGTACTGTGTTGCTCACTTCCGGTTTCACTTCTTTATCCTCAATTGGACACAACATATGAGTTCTCCCATTCTTCTCCAGGGTATATGTATTCCTCCTCCCATCATGTATCACATTTCTGTCATACTGCCATGGTCTACCCAGTAATAAATGACAAACATCCATAGGAATAAAATCACATAAAATTTTGTCATTATATCCTCCTATTTTAATGTCAACTAAGCACTGTTTAGTGACATTTACCTGATGTCCCTTCTGTAGCCATGAAACTTTGTATGGATTTGGATGATCAGTTGTCTCCAGCTCCAACTTTTCTACCATCTCGGTTGAAACAAGATTATCTGTGCTTCCATTGTCCACAATGACCTTGCACACTCTATCCTTGGTCTTGCAAGCAGTCCTAAAAAGACTGTTCCTCTGTGCTGAATTTTCCATCTCCTTTTCTGGAATCAAAAGGACTTTCCGCATCACCAACAACCTTCCTCATTCAGCGTATTCTGCCTCAGTTTCTCACCTCCGTGCCTCGGCGAAGTGAGTCTCTCCAGTTTCTTTCCTTTTCTCTGGACACTCGAATGACTTGTGCCCATTTTTCCCACATGTGAAGCATGTGATTACTCCACCTCTTCCTCTTCCTCTACCTCTGGTACGAGGAAACCTATTATTATCAACATATCCTCCTCTTTGCTCAGTATGCTGCTCTTTTTGCTCAGCATATGGCCTTCTCTGTGAGGTTCCACCTCTCTCTGTCTGAGTCTGAGGTTTCTTCCAGTCATCCTTGGGCTTCTGGTATTTATCTTGGGTAGCTGCTTTACCTCTGGGATGACTTCTGCCTCGGCCCCTCTGACTTTGTTTTTGGCTCAGCTTCTCCTCAGCTTTCAGAGCTAATTTGTAAGAATCCTCCACCGTTCAGATGGTTGCCATATTTATTTCGTCCTGAATTTCATACCTCAGGCCATTTATATACCTGACCACCTTTTCGTCATTGCTTTCACGATGACCTGCTCTGATATTCAACCTGTAAAATTCCTCAGTATACTCTTTTACTGTCATTAGCTTTTGTCTCAGGTTCTGCATCCTCCTGAACAAAGAAATTTGATAGTCCCTGGGAATGAATTTTTCCTTCATCTTTGCAATCATCCTGTCCCATATCTTAATCTTTTGCTTGCCTTGGCACCACCTGTCAGCTTGCAGTTCATCCCACCACAAGGCTGCATGTCCTTTTAATCTTGTGATGGCATGTCTGACCTTCCTATCATCTTCGATATCCTCATAATCGAAATAAGTATCAGGAGTCCTAATCCAATCTAGAATCTCTTCTGCATCCAGACTCCCTTCATAAGATGGAATGTCCATCTTTGTTTTCTAACTCATCCGAGCGATAGCCTTAATTAAACATTCATTGGCTATATCTTCTACTGGGATTTCCTCTGCTTCATGTCCAGCATCACCTTCATCCTCGGATTCACTGATATCTCCTGCATCAGCATTGCGCCTTTGTCTTATCTCCATGTCCACCATTCTGGCACGAAGATTTTGCATTCCTCTCTCCATGTCTGGATTTACACTTGCCTACCTCTTTCTCTGGAAATTTCTCTTTCTCTGGACAATTCCCTTTCCTCCTCTGGATTGGGTGATTCTCTACCTCTTCTCCTTGGCGGCATGGTGAATTCTCCCTGTCCTCTGCTATAGAAAGCAAAGAAGCTTTTCTATGCTCTGATACCACTTGACGTAGAGCATGCCAACCATGGGCACGTCCTCTCACACAGGACCTTCCTCTCTTCTCGGCCCGAAGAACTCAAAGGTTCTCCTAATCCCCTATCGGGAATCCTCCTACCCACAGATTCTCTTCGTTGTGTGATCCCCTTCCTTAACTTCTCGGAGGATCAGAACTCACGACTTCGTGAGTCCAACAGTCGAGCACTACACCCTCGGATCCCCAAGATCCGATATGTCAGTCAACTCACTGACCTTTCCCTGAGGGATTTCACTACTCGCGACCTTGCTACTCACGATACCAAACTTTTGGTTCTCCAACCTTCGATACCCGAGGCACCAAAACTCCGATGCACGTGTGTGACTTGACCCGTCCACACCTGTCACTTCTATCAGGACTTCCACGCTATCACGATCTTGCTCCCTCATGACTTCACTACTCGTGAGGTTGAATAACTTCCACGTCGACTTCCGATGTCTGAGATGCCAAAACTTGCGACTTCGCAATTTTCGTGACCAAGTTCTCGAGCCTTTTCTCGTGAGGCTCCGATGCAGGATCCCACGTGCGGATCCAACGGTCCTCCAATGATCCCAAACCAACGGCTATCTCCTTCTCATGCTACTCGTGTCCTTGCGACTTGTAGTACCCAACACTTGGGCTTCCTCCCTGCAAACTCCCGAGTTCGCAAGATCTCTCGATCTCTGACACCTGTCCTCTTCAAATGGATGGTTCACAGCCTCCTTGCCACTTCATCGCTTCGTGTCCTTGCACCTCACAAATTTTAACACCAATTTCTCAACCCTTCCACTTACGAGTTCTCGAGATGCGAGGTGCCACCTATCCACTTTCCAACTCCTGTGAATTCCACACTATCCTTGGAGTAGTCGAGATATTGATTATTGTAACATCATGACTCTCCCTGCCAAAATTAGGACTCTTTCCTCACGAGGTCCCGAGAGGCGATCTCGTGAAAAATCCAACGGTCCTGACCGAATTTGATCAATGGTGCTGCCCCTCCTGAACTTCGAATCCTCTCCACAACTACACTGTAGCTACCTTGCACCTCTGGGAGATCCAATGGCTCTTGAAACTTCATGAAATCTCTTCCAAAGATTTCGTCCGTCCGTTCTCCCCTTGAGGATTCTGTGAAATAAAGAAGTGTCTCTCCACGAGACTCATTTGCTCACTCGCCAACCTGCGATGCCTTCCTCTGACTTCCAATGGCAGCTTCCCTGCACTTAGCATTCAGTGAGTTCAAAGGTCTATTCCTTCTGATCTTGTTCTCGACTTCTCAAGTCCTTAAGAGAACTTCTTGTGTGCACTCCTTGCGAAAAATCTTCTACAACGTCTAAATATTGAAGTCACTCGACTCTGCGCACTCCTGCAGCAGCAGTCTCCCAAAGCTTCTTCTCAGAATCATAAATTTGAGGCTTAGCTCAGCCTGCACACTCCTTGCACAGCTCGTATAAACCGATTTCACCCCTGGTTGTATGAGAACAAGAGTTAACTCTCTGAACCTTCTGTCAACGCACTCCTTGTGAATGACTTCGACTACACTCCTTACAGGAATCCTCGCTCAAAAGAGGAACAACTGTAACTCACCTCACTTCGTCTCAGATTTCAATCTCGATGCATGAAATCATACACACAACATGATAACAAATGCATAACAGGAAGTAATTCTCATAAGTAGAGCACTCAACACACACACACACAGAGAATAACACAACAGCCATGAATCTGAATGAACTTCTTCTATTAATTCCAGATATCTACATGGGTGTTCTCCTACAGTTCTCTTCTTCTCTCCTATGCTCTATATTCTTCTTACTCTTCTTGTTTCTATCAATAACTGCTACCATGATACAATGAGGGTTTTATATCTGTTTTCCCTCCTGTGCTCTAAAACTATCTAATCTAAGAATTCAATTCTATCTACCTACAACTACTACTATAAATGCCTCTGTCTATCTCAAATGAGAGCATATGGCTCGAGGTCTAATTACATTTTTACCAACGCGCCAAATTAAATGATCTCATTTATGTTTAGCGCATCAACTTCAAGGGAATATTTAAAAATTCAAAAACTTGTGATGGACGTCTTCCAGCTGTCTTCTGCTTCCACGTTGGTTTTGCTTGTCATGAGGGATGCTCTTGCATCAACTTGGTAGAAATCTCTTACAAAAATGGGTATCAGGCATCATTGAAGATGATCCCATTTGAAGCACTTTACAGCAGAAAGTGCAATACTCCAATGAGCTGGGATAATCTAGCTGATAGGACAGTAGTTGGGCCAGAGTTTCTCAAGGAGATGGAGGACCAAGTGATAAAAATTAATCTGAATTTAAAAGCTGCCCAAGATAGGAATAAAAGTTATGTCGATAAGAACAGAACCCACAAAGAGTTCAAAGTGGGTGATCATGTTTTCCTGAAGGTGAAAGCTAACAAGAGTTCCCTGAAGCTGGGAAGTTGCACCAAGTTGGCAGCTAGATTTTGTGGGCCATTTGAAATCCTAGAGAGAATTGGTCCAACTGCTTATAAGATTACATCAACTACATTTATGTCTGTTCATAATGTATTCCATGTATCATTGATAAAGAAATATATACCTGATCATAATCATGTTATTTATTAGAATGCGATTCAGGTGGACCAAGAAGGCACTTTGCAAGTGCATCCGATGTGCATTCTGGATCGAAAAATCAAGCAGCTCCAGAATTGAGCCATAGGGATTGTAAAGGTCCAATGGACCTAGTACAGTCTTGAGGACGCTACTTGGGAGCATGAGGATGCAATGCGGACATAATATCCACATATTTTTGAGGATTTTTGAAAATTTTGTTGTATATGGGTACATGATGCACTGAGGACAATGCATAAATAAGGGAAGGGGATTGTAATATCCCTCAGTCGAACCCAATTGTAAATGTAATGTAAGTGTACTTAAGCTGGTGAGATATTTTGACATCATTTTGTAATGCACCTTTCATGGAAAAGTGCACGCATGTACTGCGCAGTAAAATGATGTAGTGTGCACATTATCGGATATCGCGCGCAGTAACTAAAGTGTGTGTAGTATGGAGGTCAGTGAGCCTTATGTATATAATATGTGTTATAGGTTGGTGAGCCAATTATAATAAGTTGGGATGCTTATGTTTTGGAATTAGGCCAGTGCACCTAGATGTTAAAGGCTAGTGTGCCTATTTTGTATAAGTCTCATGATTAATATAAAATACATCGTTGCACATAGACTGACCAAGATAAAAGATATGGGGGACTAAAATTCACCAGTTAGGGAAAGGGAGGGACAAACATTAAGGGAAAGGAATAAGCTAGAGAGCTTAAGCCAAAAAGGAATATTATATTAATATTTCTTAAAACATAAAGTATGGATAATTATTTTATCCTAAGTTCTAAAGTTGGGGACAAGTGGACCAAAGTAGCTTCCAACATGACAAGTTTCAAGTTGGGGACATGCATACATATCGTGGGGAATTAGCTCATTTTCACACCTTCACCAACATTCTTATGATCGTATCACCCATGATTCCTTCCATCATTCAATCATCCAATCAATGATTCCATGACCATTTTTCACTCACGCTGTCAGTTATCCTTCAGACATTCATTTCACTGTATCTGAGCCTATTTCCATAACCATTTCCTATTGGTGTACCTGGTTATCTTGGGATCAGAATTGAAGAAGCGGGTTGTCAGGCCCATGGGAGATTGATGAAGAGGGTTGTCAGGCCCATGGGAAATTGAAGAGGCAGGTTGTCAGGTTCATGATAAATTCTCTGGGTGAGAGAATTGATGGGGAATTGACTTCCTAAAGGTGATGAACTATAGCTACAGGGCTCTGAGACTTCCTTTCTGACCTGTTGTTGAAGTCGTGGAAGGGAAGTGGGTAAGCCGAGGGACTGTTGAGAAGAGAAGGGGAACACTTCCTTGGGTGGGGTAGGCATGTGGAGAATGAGGGACTGTAGGTTGTTAGTTGAGTGAACACCTGGGATAGAGTCTTTCCTATTGTCTATGAGCCTATAGCCTGGTTAAGAAACCCTTTACACGAGTGGAGTTTAGTCCCAGCTCGAGGGTGACTCACTGTTGAGAGTAATGAACAGTGTAGTATAAGGTTAGGAGGTTCATGGATGGTCTGCATGCATTTGGTGACAATATTTCTAGGCTAGTACCAATCATGTGATAAATTTACATGTTGCATTGTTATTTACATGATTATTTTACATTTTATCATATGTGTGATTATAACTATCTGTATGTTTATGGGTATTTCCCTGAATATGCTGCATGCTTGTGTTTACTGTTATTTCAATATGAAATCATATATTTACATAATTTAATTGTTTGTTTATGTTTATATGTAAATATTTTTCAAGAGTGTTGTATGTATATGTTAGAATTGCATGCAGTTTGAAGATAAAATTTATGTGGCATAGCTCAGTTGAATACTGGGTATGTTACAATATGTTCCATAGTGAGAGAACGAAAGTGTTCCCTCATGTAGCGTGGCCCAACCATGGGTGGCCAGGGACGTTACATCTCACTACTAGAGAAAAATATTTGGACCACTCCAAACTTGTCCTTGACAGAGGCTTGGTCAACATATATGCTACTTGTTTGTTGGTAGAAATATGTTGGAGCAAGTGTCTTGTCATAGTCTTCTCCCTCTTTCTAGGAGAATCCTTTGGACACAAATCAGGCTTTGTACATATCTAGGCTATTTATCTGCAACATGCTTGATCTTGTATATCAACATGGAAGTCGCCACTTACTTCCCTTCTGGTCTCCGAACCAAGGAAAAGATATGTATCCCAATCCTTCTAACTAGCTTCCTCCTCATTCATTGTAGCAAAGTATACTGAAGCAAGGTAATATTCCCATAAGATCTCATATCTCCTAAAAGCCTATGAAGATTTGATCTATCTTTCTCAACCCATGGAATCTATATGTCAGTTCTGGAAGATGTCTCTCTCTTTCATTTTAATATGAAAGCATTTTATAGTTTCAACTTATTTCCTTATTGAATAGAAACCAGTTTTATTGTATCTTTGTTATTCTATGTTAAGCATAATCTGTATTCATTTCTTTATGCTCATAAAATCAATATCAATGGTATCATAGCATTCTTATCCTTTTCATTCTTAATGCATGTCCCCGATGAGGTCAGGGTACAAATAATTGGGTCTCAAGATTTTTTCTCTTGAGGACAAAAGCTCTCACACACCTAAGAGACCTCTCATGGTGGGAGAAAATAAAGACAACATGACATGAGATCCTTTCAAAATGTT
>ML821144.1:25618-36326 GCA_009831015.1 Picea engelmannii
ATGGAGTTTTTTAATATAAATATAATTTTGATAAAATTAATAAATCCAAACTATAAATCATTTAAAAAATGTTAATAAATATAAGTTATTCATATAATTAATATATCTTTAATTAACCCAAAAAATTATAAGGTAAAGTCAACACTCTTAAATAGTTTTCCATTTTAATATTTTATTTATTTATAAAAAATGTTAATAAACATAAGGAGAGCGTCTGCGTCTAGGGTTTGGATCACTGCTGCCGCCGCGACCTGAGTCCCAATATGACAAGCCCGCAGGGGGCCATGAATCGCAGGGAGGGGGTGCCCTCTGGTGTCACCTACAGTCAGATCACCGCTAATGAAAATCTCGGTACGAGCACGAAGAGGCCGACCTTCGAAGCTCCCGTTGATCTGCGCGCGCAGCTCATGGTGGAGGGGACCTTCAAAGGCAAAGAAATGGACATCGACTCAGCCAAAGAGCAGATCCCTGCGAATGCTTCTGTCCCATGGGTGCCGGGGAAATGCATCCCACAAGCACCACAAGCCCCAAAATATGTGGTTAGCTCACCTCGCATTGAGGAACAGAAACAATACATGCGAGATTATGCTTTGGTGGGCAAGTTTCTAGGGCTTTGGCCCTCTGAGCGAGATCTGATAAAATGGATACAGTATTGGTGGAAACCCAAGGGTCACTATGAACTGCAACTGGGTTTGAAGGGTTTCTTTACAATCATCTTCCACAACCTTGAAGACAGAGATTGTATCTTTGATGGAGGCCCATATTTTTATAACTCAGCTGGCATGTTCCTCAGATTTTGGACGGAAAAGTTTAGTCCCGAAAAGGAGGACTTTTCCCATGCGCCGGTATGGATCCGGCTGTACTCCCTACCCCAGAAGTTCTAGTTGGAAGAGGTCCTGGCAGGTATCGGCAACACCATTGGCATATATGTCAAATCCTCGGAAGCCACTAAGCAGCGACGCTACACATCATATGCTTGGATCTGTGTATATATGAATATTGCTAAGCCGCTCCCGGGATCCATCACTCTGGAATATTAGGACGAGGATTGGTCCCAAACCATTGATTACGAGCACATCCCCTTCCGATGTAGGAAATTCCATGAACACGGTCACCTCTTCAGAGAATGCCCACTTAACCTGGTTAGCAAAGAGGAAAATCCAGACAGCGGCAAGGACAAAGAGGGATTTATTCAACTAGCAACAAGAAGAAGGCAAGGAGGAAGAAGGCAAGAAGCCTAGGTAAGTAAGGACCCCAACAAACCCCACTAGTAATAAGTTTGCATCTTTAACTGATCAATCAGATACCCCAACAAACCCCACAAATATGTATGCACCACCACCGCAAAATGAACCCCAGAATGCAAGCCAAAGTCTTGAGAAATCCCCAAAGCACAAGGAAGATGACCCCACACCCCCAGGCTCGACCCGGGAAATACCAAGCATGCAGGAGATAGAGGATGGAGACGAAGACATGGAGTTGGAGGAACAAGATCTCGTTGGCGTCGATCTGGACCATCTTGAGCACGCCTACAGGCATCAAAATCTTTACACCATCCCAAGGGACCAACTGAGAAAGGTGCACAAGATATTCCTCAACTCCTCTGCCGGATCCTCAGCCCGAGCAAGCAAATCCCTAGGAATTCAGGGAAGTCAAACAAAACACCCCTCCAAGAGCCAAAAAGATGAGAAGAAACGAGGAAGGAAATCCACAAATAAACTTATACAGGAAATCAGGAATTTTATGGTAAACTCCGGGCAGATCCACCTAATCTCGGATAGCTTTCCTCCCCTACCCACCTCCCAGTCATCATGAAGATCATATCCTGGAATATCAGAGGTCTCAATGGGCGTAGCAAGCAAAAAATGCTACGAGAACCGATCATGGTGGAAAACCCAGATGTGGTCCTTATACAAGAAACAAAATGTACCTCGGAGGACATGGATCGGCTTCTTCCCTACTGCTGGAAACAAGGAAAGGCAATCTCAATAGACGCTGCTGGCACAGCTGGAGGTGTTTCCATTCTATGGAATACCACCGTTGTACTAATGGAAAACTTCTACTCAACTAGATGGTCTATCACAGCGGATTATAGACTCATCGGTTCTGATAAGCCTGGGCATCTAACAAATATATATGGCCCTGCTAATCCAAGAGACAATCAGGCGTTCCTCCAAAGCCTGAGACATTTATCCAGCATAACAAAGCATGAAATATGGATCCTTGGCGGGGATTTCAATATCATCCGCAGTCTGGACGAAAAAAAAGGCGGATCTAGAAGACTCGACCAGGACTCCCACGGTTTCAACAGTCTGATAGACGACCTCCGTCTAATAGATATGGAGACTGACAATGGTATTCCCACTTGGTCAAATCGAAGAATTGGGATGCATCAAATAGCTTGCAAACTAGATCGCTTCCTTATATCGGAGCCCCTGATGATGGACGGAATAACATTGGAATCCACAATCCTGAATACCCCTGGATCGGATCACTGGCCCATACAACTTTGGATGGATGTGCCGACCACTCCTGGGAAAAAACCCTTTCGCTTTGAACAGTTCTGGTTAGATCACCCGGACTTTCAGGAAAATATACAGGACTGGTGGAGGCAGGTGGCGATAACACAGGGCACCAAAATGTATCGCTTTCAGCAGAAGCTAAAGAACCTTAAGCAAAATCTCAAACAATGGAATAAGCAGACCTTTGGCAGCATCTTCGACTCCCAACTGCAACTGTCCAAGCAAATGAAGGAGCTCCAGATACAAATCCGGGAACAAGGGCTAACAGATGAGTTAAAAGCTCAGGAAATTACAGTGGCCCAACAGCTCGAAGAAAGGAAGCGGCAGGAAGAAATACTATGGAAACAGAAGTCGCGCATCCACTGGCTCAAAGAAGGAGAGCGCAACACCAAATTTTTCCATCGAACTGTGGTTCAGAGAAGACACACCAATAAAATTACGCACCTCATCACGGATGAAGGAGAAACCTTGCAATCTCATGAGGACCTGGAATCAAACCTGATACATTATTTTCAGAACCTCCTCACTGAGCCCATTCCGGAACGGCAAGCAGCCATCAGCAAGGTTACAAGGCATATACCATCACTTGTAACTCAAGAACAAAATGAAGCTTTATTGCAACCTATTTCTCTTGAAGAAGTAGATCAGGCTTTGCAGGACACCCCCAAGTCCAAAGCCCCCGGCCCGGATGGCTTTACAAGTGACTTCTTTCACCACTATTGGCCAATGATCAGAATAGAGGTTTGGGAAATCATGGAGGATTCTCGAGTCACTAGGAAAGTTCTACAAGCCCTCAATGCCACGTTCCTCACCTTAGTTCCCAAAGAGGGGCATGCACACCAAGCCAAGCAGTTTCGACCCATTACTCTATGCAATGTGATCTACAAACTCCTAACCAAGGTGATAGCGCGCAGGCTCAAGCTGATCCTACCAACAATCATTTCTCCGGAGCAATCAGGATATGTGGAGGGCAGACAAATCTTAGACAACATCATCTTAGCCCATGAAGTAATTCATTCTCTGCAGAAAACCATGACTCCAGGTATGCTCCTCAAATTAGATCTCTCTAAATCCTTTGACAAGATAAGCTGGGAATACATGAGGGCAATGCTCCTGGCTTTTGGTTTCAACCAGGACTGGGTAAACTGGCTCTTGAACTTAACCTCCTCATCCTTCTTCTCCCTGCTCATCAATGGGGTGCCCTCTAAGCCCTTCTCCCCCTCAAGAGGAATTAGACAGGGAGATCCCCTCTCCCCATTCCTCTTTATAATCATGGCTGAAGGACTTAGTCGCTCTATCCATGCCGCTACTGAGCAGAACCGCCTCACAGGCTTACCCCTGCATGGGCTTTCGCCCCCTATCACGCACAGTCAGTTTGTAGATGACACGCTCTTAATGGGCAGCCCAACTGTGCGAGAAGCTTGCTGTCTTCAGGAGATTCTTCAAACCTTTTCAGAAGCTTCGGGCTTAGATTGCAACAAGGAAAAATCCCAAATCTTCTTTTTCAACACACCTCCTCCCATCCAGAGAAACATCTCCACTTTGCTCGGCTTTCAAAGAAGCTCCCTTCCGTCCAAATACCTAGGCATCCCGTTGATTGACAACGCGCTCCGGAACTCTTCCTGGGAACACCTCTTGATCTCCTTCTCTAAACGTCTGTCCTCCTGGACCTACAGAGCCTTGAATCTGCCAAGTCACCTTATTCTGCTCAAAGCTGTCCTATAAGCTCTCCCAATTTATGCTTTCTCTGCCCTGGCAGCCCCAAAGTTCGTTCTCACCACCATCAAAAATTTGCAGAGAAATTTCATCTGGCAAGGCCTCAACAAAGAAAAGAAGATAGCTCTCGTTAGCTGCGAAAAACTCTGCCGACCTAAACATCAAGGTGGACTGGGAGTGAGAGACCCCTCCCTAATGAATAAAGTTCTCAGTGCCAAAATATGGTGGCGCTGGCTGAAAAACCCCGGCGATCTTTGGGCAAGACTATGGAGAAATAAATATACCCCCACTACGGCAGAGGAAAACCTAATTCGCTGGAATGGGGATAACCTGGGCTCTCTCATATGGACAGCAGCCAAAAAGAACAAACAGATGGTGACCCAACATGCTTTCTGGGAGATAGGAAATGGGGAAACGGCGCTATTCTGGCAAGACTCCTGGCAGCAGTGGCCAGCCCTGAATGCCGAAGATTGGGCCCGGGACATAAGCGCCCAAGTGACTCAGGGAGGACTGACAAAAGTCGCAGATTACTGGCAAGCCAACTCCGCGGAGGACACCTGGCATTGTTGGCAACTGGACAGGGCACGCCTTAACCTAGAGGATCATGTTGACTTGGCACTACTGCAAACAGAGCTGACTAAGCGAAGAATACCTGTAATCACAGGTAAGGACACTCTTCGTTGTGGCTATAGGCCACAGGGCTCCTTTAGTGTGCAGGAAGCCTACCAGCTAATCGCTCAGGCGAACTCCCCTTCGGATTCGAGCGTCTGGAGAAAAATCTGGAATCTCAAGCACTGGCCGAAAATCACACTTTTCCTTTGGCTGGTCTCCCACTCAAGCATTCTAACTTGGGATAATCTCCTGAAAAGGGGCTTTTTGGGACCCTCTTTTTGCATTCTATGTGGAGCAGCAGAGGAGACCATGAACCATCTCCTTAACACCTTCCCCTATACTGCTCAAATCTAGGACCACGCAGCAAGTATCATGCGAACCTCAGATCACCTTAGAGACAGCATCCTAGCCACCATCACGAACTGGAGAGATCAGGCCTTCCATTCACCCATCCTCAATCGAATCTGGCAACTCTTACCTGGCTTTATCCTTTGGCAAACCTGGAAAGAAAGAAACGGGCGACTCTTCCAAAACACCTCTCTCCCATGGCAACATTGCTAGAGCCTATGCTTTCGCAACATCGTGGAAACCCTCAATCTCAGGAACTGGACAGACGCAGATTTAGCCTGCCCCCCTTCGGAACTCACCCTACTTCGATACTGGACCCTGCTCCCTTCTCCTCCCTTCTGCCCCCGCCCCCCTTCCTCAAATCGCCTTTCGTACAGCCCCTCCTTTTGGTCCCCTCCTCCTGAAGGTTTCGTCAAGATAAATTTTGATGGAGCATCGAAAGGGAATCCCGGTGCTGCTGGATATGGAGTGGTCTTTCGCAATCACCTCGGGCACATTCTTGAAATACTGGCAGGATCCATTGGATACTCCACAAACAATGTTGCAGAACTTTGGGGACTCATCAGAGGATTGTAACTGGCCATCAAGAGCAACTACTCAAAAGTGATTGTAGAGGGGGACTATCAAGTTATCATCAACCTCCTGTGTCGAATACTTAATGGTGCAAAACCAGACAGTATTTCACCCAGTTGGCAACTGTCACATGGCCTACAGATCACCACAGATTTACTCAATTCGAACCTGGTGTTCATCCCTGCTCACATCAAAAGGAAGGCCAATCAAGTAGCTGATGAACTTGCCAATCTGGGAGTCAATCACCATGGACCAGACCTTCACTGTGATGCAGCCAGAGACCCAAACCACCCTGTTCTACAGCAATGCATTCACCAAGATGGAATGAGAGATAACTCCCCGGATGGGGTGTTAGGCGGCGCAACGCGGCAGCAAATGGGAGAGGGTACCGGGCGATGTGGCATGAGGCCACGTGATGGGCTTGTGCCACAGCCCATCACCCCACCCGACCTTTAAATGACAATAATGGTGATACGAGGGTGCATTAACGACGTCGACCTCCCCCCTCGCTGCAAGTTTAATCGAAATAGGTGTATTATGGCCTCGGCTTACTTTGTCCCACTGCATGCAGAGCCCCTTCCTCTGTTGTTGCACTTCATCCCTGTTCTCATCCGCTGGTTTCAGGCGACCTTCCCTCCTGCAGACAGTTATATTGGCTTGCGAATGACAAGGCCACGAGGAAAACCCAGGCGGGGCTCTCCCTGGAAGCCTCGCAGACCTTCCATTTCGCCCCCGACCTCCGACTCTGAGGTTTCCTCCCCTAGGCATCAGCTCGTCTATCCCCGAGCCTCTCTGCGACCTCCGCAGTCTAGTTCCATGGCAATAATCCCCCAAATGCCTGTAACGCCCCTTCGGCTTCTTAATGTCCCTCAAGTACCGCCTCACCCCGAAACTCACCTTAATCATCCGAGCAGTTCGACGGATGAACCTTCTCAACGGGAGGAACCGCGAGGGGCAGGACTAAGCTTTCAGGAAGCTTTTGACAGAGATCGTTTCAGCAATAGCCTGTCTGCCCTGTACAACTTGGTTTTTGAATTACGACAGGAGGTGGCGGATTTACAATTCCGCATGCAAACCACGAAAACCAAGGTGGCCAGTTTCCTCCACATCATCGCGTCTATGCAAGGAGCATTGTTCTCGGATCCTGTTGCAGTCAACGAAGAGGAGGAACATAATAGGGGACCAGACCAAGCAGATATACAGCAAACTGAGCGTGAGGATAACACTGTGGAAGCTGCGGACGACAAGGAAGTTGACATGCGATGGGACGCTGAGCCTGTTCACACCGAGGAAGAACCCTGGCCAGGGGATCTTCAGCCCATGCATCCCCATCACTCGTCAGGTGTCTAAGTTTCTAGTTTTAAGTGTTAAATGCTACCTAGTAGAAATAAATAGTATAGCTACTCTCTTGTTTTGTTAAAAGCTAGATGATCTCTTGGAGGGGTGAGCTGGTTGGACTGGTTTCCCCATGCTGGGGCAGTCCAGTTATTACAGCATGCACCTTTTTGTATCTTGCTATCCAGCTCTAGACTCTGAAAGCTCTTAATATACAAAACTCTTATTTACAAAAACAAAAAAAATGTTAATAAATATAAGTTATTCATATAATTAATATATTTTTAATTAACCCAAAAAATTATAAGGTAAAGTCAACCCTCTTAAATAGTTTGCCATTTTAATATTTTATTTATTTATAAAAGGAGTTGGTTTACATTATTTTTAAAGAGGAGAGGTTTTGTAAAATTAAATTATATATATGACTAGTTAAGTATAGATAAATTGGGAAGATTTGAACTCGAAATCTCATCAAACATAATTCTTTATATCTGGACTCTTGTAAATTAAAATACCCTAGAAGATTAATATCAATCTATATATTAATAATTATGAAAAACAAAATTAAATATTTTAGAATTTTTCATTTTTTTTATTTGTCATTTTCATGATTAAATAATTTTTATTGAAATTATAACTTAAATTAATTAAATTGTTATTTTTAATATAAAAATGAATTAAATATCCTAAAATATCATTATTGTAACTAAAGATACAATATCAATATTTTATTAGTCCCTGCCAAAGCCTTGGAACTATAGCAATGAGTTCATTGTTGATTTGACATTAATTTATGGTTGACTTTGAATTTTTTCAGAAATTCTAATGTTTAACTTAGGAAATTTTAATTCATATATTTTAAAATAAATAAAAAATATTTGTGTTACAATTTTATTGGCTGATAACTTTGAAGTGTTATTGCCAGCTTCACTTCTTCCAATACTTTAATTAATATTTATTTCACTTCTTCCAACTACCACTCTTAACTCAATTACTCATTATCCTTGTACTTGTTATATTTAAAAATTCATCACTTCAAAATTATTCATATCGTAGTCTAGATTAAAATACCAATTTTCCTTTTTATTATTATAGTTATTATAAATTAAAAAAAAAAATATTACGTATTTAAACTTTTAAAACTATTTTTATTTGTTTATAACATTAAAATCCTTTGTCTCATATTTTAATAAAAAACAAATTTTAAACACTCTCTCTACTTGACCTTAAAGTATACTTGTCTCCACTTAGCCAAGATGTGGTTTCTCCATTTTTATCCAATGTTGTGTCCTCGATCTCCTCCCCGAATTTTAAACATTTTCTTTACTTGTATACTTGTCTCCACTTAGCCAAGATGTCGTTTTTCCATTTTTATCCAATGTTTGTCCTCGATCTCCTCCCCTTGGTCTTCTCCCCAAATTTTAAACATTTTCTTTACTTGTATACTTGTCTCCACTTAGCCAAGATGTGGTTTCTCCATTTTTATCCAATGCTTGTCCTCGATCTCCTCCCCTTGGTTGTAGTCCTCAAAATCTTGAAAGAGATGGTTTCTTTATTGCATTCACTTTTGTGAAAAACCTTTGTTTTCTTGGTATAGAGTGCAAGAAATTCTATTATTAAAGTAGTTCAAAAAATTCCTTTCCATTGTTCAAAACTATCTCGAGACCCTTATTGATTTATGGGGCTATTGAGTCAAATCATTTGTCATCATCTTTTATTCTTTTCTATTTCTATTGGTACACATGCATGTAAGGTGATCTCCAGGCTAGGCATGACATGCACTCGAAAGGAATGTGTTTATACTTTAGAGGATTTTTTTAGTAAAGGATGTTTCCAAAGTTTAAGGATTTCTATCTCGAGACCCTTGATTGATTTAAGGGGTTATTGAGTCAAATTTGTTGTCATCTTTTATTCTTTTTTATTGGTACACATGCATGTAAGGTGATCTAATTTTAGGCATGACATGCACTTGAAAGGAATGTGTTTATACTTTAGGGGATTTATTGAGCAAAGGATGTTTCCAAAGTTAAGGGATCTCTTAAAACAATAAACAATATAAAATTAATTTTTGATTAATGTTAATCATGGTTCGGTTAAGTTTATGTTAACGGATAGCTTTTCATAGATTACATTGTGTCATTCCATTATAATTATGGACAACGACAATGTGCTCACATTATTTCCAATTTGTTCAACAATTGTATTCTTGTTAAAACTCTATCTAAAAATCACAATCATTATTCTCACATCAAAACGGAAGTAGGCATATTTTCAAAGGGGTGGAACCTAATTGTCTAGTGTTTCATGAATAGGCACACTCTCCCCGGCCTAACTAAGGGCCCTTTTTGAAGATAACATTTTCACCTCTAAGAAAAAGAAAAGAAAACATAAAAGGTAGTCTCTTATGAGAATTTAATAGCTAGGAAATTTAGATTTTTCGATTTTGTTTTACCCACTTAAAGCTATTAGGTCTATTGAAGTCCAAATACCATAAAATCACAAATCATTATTGTTTTTGACAAGTTTTCACCCCGGCCTACTAAAGGATTTAGTTTACAAAACCATTGAGGAACTTGAAAGCTTGAAGACCCCATTTATTTAGTGTCAACACCAACTTACACCTAAATTTCTTTTTTGACATTTGTGCTAGAGAATCAACATGGGTAGTTATATGTTGACTTGTTTCTTGGCTAGCGTGGTATCCTAGCACCTTTAAGAAAGTGGGAAACATTTGTATATCTACACATTAGAGATGAGAAACTATAGGAATTGAAAAGAAACAAATAAATGTTAGGGAGAATGAAGTAAAATAGGTCATAGGAGGTTACCTCAATGATCAATTTGTAAAGCCTTTATCTTTGCGTAGGAAATAAGTGAGGTTCAAATCTGTCTCCCATATGTTAAAGTTGGTATTCATAACTTTCCCCTCAGTGCTTTTCCTCATTTTGAAGATGTTAACTAGGGTTGTGGAAATTGAACTTGAGTGGGGAGAATAATAATAATAATAATAATTAGTTATGGTAAGCATTCATTACTTTTTCCACTCGAAATTTCGTGTGGGAAACTCACCCAATACTTCCCCACTTCATGAATGATATGGGATGCTAAACCGCGACCCCATGGACACAAGGCTCGAACCCATGACCTCTCCCCGAACCAAGAAAATGTGTGCACCTCTTACCATCTGTATTATCCCACATTTTATTAAAAAGTAAAATGTTATGTCATATTTTTTAATATTAATTATTTACTTGATTTAATAATTATATATTAATAAAAAGAAAACAAATGAAACTAAAATATGATGAGAGAAATAACAAAATCCATAATTAGTTATGATAAGCATCCATTACTTATTAATAATGAATAATTAAAATGAAACCAAATTATGACGAGAGAAATAACTTTTTGTGCCTTACAAACCCTTTATAACTTAAAAACCTTTTTAAATATTTATTAATAATATTTGTGAAACAACCATTTAAAAAAATAAAATCATGTTTTATATAATGGAACAACAATATCCTTTATAACTTAAAAACCTTTTAAATAGCTATTAATAATATTTGTGAAACAACAATTTAAAAAAAATCGTGTTTTAT
>ML821144.1:64956-75197 GCA_009831015.1 Picea engelmannii
CCCCAACCGCCAGTCATACAACTAAACCATTCACCTGATGGGATCTCTCATTGCATTTATAGTAGTGCACTGCCACTCGTCCAAGAACTTAATGGTTCCCCTTGTGATCCAGCATCGGAGTATAGAAGAAGGTACAAGGCATCAAGTTGTTGTCACCTCAGTTTTCATAGTGATCCTCACAATCTTTTCACTAGCCTCTATGAAGGTAGGGTTCCTCGAGCACTTTGTTGTTCTTCATCTCCTGTTGTCTCTCCTTTTTTTCTTGGGAACTCAGTCGATATGACTCTCATAGCCTTTGTGTTGTGGATGTTTTATCATTTCGGTTCTCCCAGAGCTCTCCAGATTTCATACCACCAGTGCAGTTCCTCTAGATGGATTTTCTCTTAACCTGATCTCGATCACCATGCCTAGGGAATGCGGTAAGCCCAAAAGAGGGTCGTAGTATTATAAATTCATACGTAGGTGCCACTGCCCTGACCCCTCGCAACCCTCTATCCCAACCCATAGCACTGGCCAGAATTGGTTTCATTTTCCTTTACCTAATTCTTCACACTCACCCCCACCCCTCACTGACAACACACCCTACCCTAGCAGCTGCTTGGTGGAGGAAGAAATTACTCCACTTGATTTGCAGCCTATGGAAGCCACACCAAAGCCTGATATCAACACCAATCCCCAAGTCAGGCCTTTGGAGAAGGGTGGTTGTATGGTTGAAGAATAAATCCCCCCGGGTTGGTTGACAGAATGGATATCTCAAAACGCCACCCCTGGAATGGCCATGGATGAAATTCCACCAACAACATTGGATGCAGATACAACTCTTCATGTGGATACGGATGGGAAGATTGAGAAACCTCTACTCAATCCACACTGCCTTTTGGATGACCAACTCCAGCTAATATTTAACATAAGGCGGAACCTGGAGGAGAAATTGCATAACCAGCGAACCCTCAGTCGGTGCATGGACCTCTTGTTCGACGCTCTGGTGGGTGCACCAAAAAAAATGTGTTGTCCAAACTGCAGACTAAGGTTTTTCTTCAACTTCAATGCATATGGACACCCGGGTTCACCACACCTCTAGCCTCATTCTACCATTGCATATCAGGAACCAGGTTCAACCTTTTTTAGTTTTGCTAAATTTTCTCTGGTGCATGGCAAAAACCATGTTTAGTTGGCTAGTTGGAGATACAATCTTGGATGATTGATATTAGATACGTCATAATTTTTTAAACAAGGCATCTGTCATGTTAAGCCTTACAATATTTTTTCTAAGCTTTTATGCAAGCCACCTGTTCTGGTTTCCCTGTTGTGGCGGAACAAGTGGTGAAATATGTATTGATTTGAAGCTTTTAAGGTAATATATATATATATATATATATATATATATATATATATATATATATATATATATATATATATATATATATATATATATAATTTAAGTGGAGGACGTGGAGTAAAACGTTTTGTGGGCATAATGTATAGAATTGTTATTTCATGTAAGGTTGAGACCAGAATTTGAAATATAGTCATGCATTCATTAATTTTCATAGTGGGAATTGTGCTCTCCAGTAAAGAAAATTATCAGGCGTGGTTCAGGGAAATCAATAATACTCTTCTTTTTAATGATATGTGGGATGATATTTGTGAAACTCAAGATGACAACAATGATAACAATGAGCCAGAGGAACCTACAAAAGAAAAGGATCTTGCAATATGGAAGAGTAAAGACAAAAAGGCTTATGCTCTAATTGTTGCCTATATCATTGACGAGGTAAGCATGCACATAATTTCTTGTAAAACTGTTTATTCCACTTTAAAGAAACTCAAAGATATTTATGATTCTCATTCAAAACTTGAGATTATTCAACTATTAATGAATTTATTTAATTTAGAGATGAAGGATAATGATCCAATGAAATTAGCCTCTGAAATCATAGCTCTTTATCATGTTATTGAAGCCACTGGTGTAAAGGTTGATTTACAGTTAACTTCTTTTATTAAATATCTTTACCCTACCTATTCACACTATCTTGAATCTCTTCAAGCGAGTGAAAATATGAAAAACATGACCTTTGATAAACTTGTAGAAAAAATTGCAGAGAGAGAAAAAGCCTTTGGGAGGAAGGAGAAACTTCCAAATGATGAGACTATGTCTTGCACAAAAAGGGCAGAAGTTCAATGATGAATCTACTAGACATGACACTAGCAACAAAGGTCATGGTAGAAAATAGTTTAGAGGCAGGGGGGTAAAAATTATCAAGGTGTTAGACAACATTTTCAGCAACACCAACATAAGCAAATTCTACAATGCCATAGATGTGGAAAAACGGGTCATACTTCCAATAATTGAAGAAATCCTTGGGAAAAGATTTGTGACAAGAAAGAGCAAACAAAAGACAGATAAGAAACCACTAGACAAAGGTAACCTTCATGAATCTGCACATTATGTTGTAGCACATTGTAATCTTGACATTGAAGAAGTTTTTAGTACTTCTTTTTCTTCTTGGAATGACACGTGATTGTTAGACATTGGAGCCACGTGTCATATGACATTTAGAAAATACTTCTTTGAGACATTTAGTGATCAAATTAATGGAGTAGTTTAATTTGCAAACAAGTATCAGTTAAAACCTTCAGGAATTGGATTAATAAGACTTAAATTACCAGTATTTGTTGATTATATACTCAATGATGTTATTTATCTTCCCCGATTAAAGAGAAAATTAATATCTCTTGTCCATTTACGACAACAAGGTCATTCAATACATGTGTTTGATAACATCATCAAAATTAGAAGAGATTATGATCATGTGGTTGTTATGACTAGAGTGGAGGATGACAAGCTTTTAAAATTGAAAGGTACATCTTCTAATGCAAAGAATTATGCAAATTTGGCTCAACAAAGTGGTAATTTTTCTTCTAGTCTGTTATGGCATGCTCGATTTGGTCACATTAATTATGATAGTCTCATACTTATGAAGCAGAATGACATTCAAGGTCTTCCTACAATTCCAAAACAACTTTCCCAATGTGATGCTTGTATTTTGGGCAAGCATAGTAAACAACCTTTTCATGACTCTACGTTTCAAGCCTCTAGAAAGCTCGGTCTTATTCATTTTGGTTTGTGTGGACACATGCTTGTTCCATCAAAAAATGGAAATAAATATTTAATGAATTTTATTGATGGCTATATGAGGATGCATTGGGTTTATTTGTTAAAAGAAAAATATCAAGCTTTTGATACATTCAAAAATTTTCATTTGTGGATTAAAAATAAAACTCAACTCAATATTGGAACCCTTAGATCTAATAATGGTGGTGAATAAACATCTAATGTTTTTGAACAATATTTACAGAACAATGGTATTAAAAATCAAACCGCTATTCCTTATAATCCACAACAAAATGGTGTGGCAGAACGTATGAATAGGGCTTTGTTGAATATGGTCAGATCAATGATGTTTTTTAAGAATGTTAAATTAATGTTTTGAGGAGAGGCACTTCTTTGTGTTGTCTACACAAAAAATAGAAGTCCTTCAGCTACACTTCACAACAAATCTTCTTATGAAATTTGGCATGGCCATCTTCATGCTGTCAAGCATTTAAGAATTTTTGGCTCCCCCTGTTATTCTTTGATTCCTAAGCAACACTGAAATAAATTGGAAGCAAGAAGTAGAAAGTGTATTTTTATGGGATATTCTAATACTTCAAAATATTATAGATTGTATGATGAAGCAAACATAAATTTTGTTCTTTCTAGAGATGTTATATTTCTTGAATTTGACAAAGCTCCACTCATTGTTGATAAACAACTTGCTTGTCTTGATAGATTTCAATCTAAAAAAATTCTATCATGAATAGGATAATGGTATTCTAAATCTTGAAGGGGGGTTCTTGTTCTAGATCAATCTTTGGAATTTAAATTTCCTTCCACAACTTCCTCTTCTTCTAATTCTCTGTTAGAGAATGAGGATAGTTTGAATGACAACAGAGATTCTGAAGAATCGGTACCAAATTTTGAAGCATTTGTTCTTCAACCTATTTCAACGACTCTTGAAATTGAGCAATCATTTCAACAACCAGTACGTAGATCATCACAGATCATGACATTTCCAAGAAAGTATGATGAATTCATCACACCTGTTGCTCGTGTAGATGAATTTGGAAAAATAGAGACAAGAAGTTATGCCAGTTAGAGTGAAGAAAATAAAGTCAATGTTACTTCAAGCTCAGGAAACAATTCCCATATTTCTTATGATTGTGAATTAAAATTATAAGTAGTTGATGAACCTACTTCCTTTCAAGAAGCAACAACCAATGATGCATGAAGAAGTTCATTGCAAAGAGAGTATTATGCTCTCATAAAAAATGGAACTTGGAGGTTGGTGGACCCTCCATTCAGAATCAAACCTATTGGTTGCAAATGGGTATATAAGAACAATTATAAAGTTGATGGATCTCTTGATAAATGCAAAGAAAGACTTGTAGCAAAAGGATATGCTTAGAAAGAAGGTGTTGACTACATAGAAACTTTTTCTCCTACAACAAAATCCGGCACTATTCGAACTTTGTTTTCTTTAGCAACATAGAAAGGTTGGAAAATACATCATATGGATGTTAAGACTGCCTTCTTGAATGGAGACTTGAAAGAATATGTTTACATGACTCAACCTGAAGGTTTTACTGTCAAAGTTCAAGAGAAGAAGATATGTAAATTGGTAAAATCTTAATATGGTTTGAAGCAAGCACCTCGTGCTTGGTATGAAAAATTAACTGAGCACCTTTTGAAATTCAATCTAGATGATGCAACTCTATTTGTGAAGAAATTTGGTAAATCAGTGGTATATCTAGTTGTATATGTTGGTGATTTGTTGATCACATGAAATAATGATGATTATATAACGTTCATTAAGAAAGCGCTGAAAAAGGTTTTTGATATTACTGATTTGGGCTTGCTTCATTATTACTTAGGAATTGAGGTCACTCAAAATCCTAATTTCATTTTTATTTCTCAGAAGAAATATATTGGAGATTTATTGTGTAGATTTGGAATGCAAGTTTGTTATCCTGTTTCTACTCCAATGGAGCAAAATTTGAAGATTTCTTCCAATGAAGGAAATACTTTTGAAGATGCAACCAAGTATAGATAAATTGTTGGTTGTTTGATTTATCTCACTACTACTCGTCCTGATATTACCTTTGTAGTAGGAATTCTTTCCAAATTTATGCATCAACCCTGTGAAGGACATTGGATAGCAGAAAAACAAGTGCTCAAATATTTAAAAGGAACTCATACTTTTGGTCTGAAATACTCAAAGGTATCAGACTTTCATTTTATTGGATATTATGATTCTAACTTTGATGGAGACAAAAAAAAATGGGGTGTCTACTTCAGGTTATTTGATGTGTCTTGGATCAACAAGTGTTACCTGGAGATCAAGGAAACAATTAGTTCCTACTGATTCTACAACTGAAGAATAATATGTAGCAACATCTCAAGCCACAAAATAAATTGTGTGGCTTAGAAAAATCCTTCAAAACTTGCAGGACAAACAGTTGGCTTCAACACCTCTACTTGTTGACAACACATCAACAATTCAATTGGCCAAGAATCCCAGATTTTATAATCGAACCAAGCATATCAACACCAAATATCACTTGACTTGACATCATGTTGAAGCCAAAACCATTCATCTAACATCATGTTGAAGCCAAAACCATTCATCTAGCATCACTACACCTCAGCATGCGCCAGTCTATTAACACGCATGGTGCGCATTCAAGGATGGGAGAGGCGCCACCCTCTCATTTTGCCTCAAGAATCAAAGGCGTGATCAAGGCATTTAATGATGTCAGGTTGGAAGAGCCAAGTTGTGCCTTCGCACAAGCTGGGGATAAGGTCTCCGTTAAGTGGTTGACGGTAGGAGGGATCTGCATCCGATTTGGAGTAGATTTCCATAATTGTAATTTGCCCATTAGACAGGCATTTTGAATGGTGATTTGAAACCACTAGCTTAGCTTGGAGGGAAGCTCGTCGAGCCCCTCTTGTATAAACTCTTGTATTATTTCAAGTAGAGACAGGTAGGTGTGTGTAGGGAGAAAAACACAGAGATTCAAGGCTCAGTTGTAGCTCGGACTCCACTATTGTAATGAACATTCTACCATTAATAGAAAATGATAGTTTTTCCTATTATCAATTTCTGTGTAATGGATATTTTGTGTGGAATGTCATTTGTATGCATTTGAATTGTAGATGAATGTTAAAAATCATCTCCACGGATAGAGATACAGTTTTCTATTTGTAAGAGTGTTGGATTAAGTCTGGTTCTCTAGGCCAAGTGCAAGGAGTGCACGACAGAGGGTGGAAACTCTGTGAGACGACGCAAGGAGTGCATGTCTGAACTGAGTGGAGTTAGAAGACAATTTGTCAGGAGGGCACATTGGGATAATTCACAGACCCGAGAGGAAATTTCAAGGTGGTTAAGTAACTTGGGAAGAAAGACTATCTGTGAGGAAACACAACGCAGAGTTACTAAACACTCTGTAAGACTTTGTCAGGAGGGAATCGAGCTAGTGTGAGTGTGTACAAGAGAAACACGGTTGGAAGTGTTGGAATCCTTAAGAGAACCCCAGGGTTGTTGAACACTTTGAGGAAGGAAGGCTTTGCAAGAGTGCATCGACAAAGGAAAGGAGATGCCTTAAGATGCTCAGGTAGGCTAAGGGAGAAGTCGTCGAAAATCTTAGTTGAGCACAAGGAGTGCACCAAGGAAACTATAAGTCCATCTTACAAGATCACGAGGAAGAGAAAGACATTGTCAGGAGGGCATGATTTTCCACTGAAGGACATAGAGGAACGAGAAACTGTGAAGGTTTTCAAGCCAAGCAAAGTCACAGAAGAGTATGCACAGAACTTTGCAAGGAGTGCAGAAGAAGTTCAAGAATAGCCTAAGTATCGAAAGATAAATTTGCGCTAAGTGTGAAAAAGGGGTCAAGGACTTGCCGAAGTCTCAAAGACCCTGAAATTGTCCATCGTAGGATAAGACAAGTGGAAGAAGATCGAGAATTTTGGGAGCAGGAAATTCGGGAGGTTTGTCAAGAGAAAACGAAGATCTTCGCGAAGTCACAAAGAGCGATCTAAATCCAGGTCGTCATTTATATAAGGGATGTGTGGAATTAATCCACAAGAGTTGGAGGAGGAGTGTTCTGGAAGATACCGAAGGAGAATACCCGAAGAGCTGGGAACTGAAGCAATCCTAGCCGTCTATTGGGATAGAACACGTGGAGTTGGATTGACATTTCGTTGATTCAAAAATTGGGAGAAGTAGAGTTGGGAGAAGAGAGGACTCGCGAAGTCTGAACTTGGGATTTTATCTCAACCGTCAAGTGCAAGGAGAACGTGGACCGTAGATTTGGTCTTGGATAATTCGTCGATTCAGGAATCAGGAAAAAGGGGAGCAAGCAGTTCGCGAAAGTTTTGAAGCACAGGGTCGCAAGGGAGCTAGTGAATAGTCGTAACCCGTGGTCGCATAAAGAAGGGATCCTAGCATGGAGAGCTAGCATCCATTGGCATTAATATTGAAAAGCGCTAAGGAAAGGGTCTACAAGTGCCACACAACCTATGCCGAAAAGGAGAAGGGCATGTGTCAAGTTAAATTGGTTCCATTAGGAGCTCGACGAGCCATTCGGTTCGGTGACTTGAACGATTCTAGATCGGGAGGTCAAGTAGCCCTTTGGAGGGAAGGGGAGTCATGCCCCAGGAGTGGTATCAGAGCTAACGCATAATTGATTTATGTAGGCAAGTGAGACATAGTGCGGTACTTTGTTGAAGTTGTTGCAAGGTGTGCAACAGATGATAAACAACCAGGTGGGTTGTAGGTGAAGCAAGATGGTCATTGGAAGTTATGAGCATGGTAGAGGAGATGTCTATTCGTAGAGAAGAAAAGTAGATATGGGTAAGGAACTCAGTGAAATCCTGAGAGAAATGGAGAATCTAGCATTCACGATGCAGCAAGAGGCAAAGGTGCGTTGGAGGTATGAATGGCCTTTGAAGAGGACAACTAAATGGCTTGTTCAAAAGTTTTTGGCCAGAGGGAAGCAACAGGTGAAGCAACAGGTGTTAAAAGGATGGTTGAGGTATGCTGAAAACCTCAGTGATGAGGGAAAGAGATCTGGTAGAGGTCTCGTAAGTTGCCAAGTGGAAAATGAGAAGGGACCAGTGGATCTCGTAGACTGTTAGGTGGGCAGAGGAGACATCCCAAATTTCCAAGTGGGAAATGGAGGAGATATGAGCTCAAATGAGAGTTCACATCAGAGGATGTTGACAGATGAGGAGGAGACAAAATAAATACCTTTCTCAGATGGATATTCGCATGGAGCTGCAAACCGTGTGAAGGAAGATGATGAGAAGTTAAAAATTTCCACCATCAAAGGAGGATCAGAGGATCGTTCTGATCATTGAAGGAGTCAATATATTCCTACCAAGCGACCAAGGAAAGGCTAGCACAAAGGTTGCAGATGCGACAGAAGGACAACGAGTTGAGACTGTCATAGAGAAGGAGGAACAGATACTGAAGTCTATCCCAACAGAAGGAGGACACCTAGTTGGATTACTCACCCAGTGGGAAATGGAGTTAAAGGCACTGGAGGATTGGTTAGACAGTCTGAAACCAGAAGGTGGCTACCGTAAAATAGCCATGCCAGAGGAGACACACCATCACAAGTTGCAGTTGGAGGAAGGTGGAATGGAACTAGACGAAGAACTGACATAAGTCCATTTGTTAGAAGTAATAGTTGAGCAGAAGCCCAGTGATGAGAAGACTGCAGGAATGGAGGCTGCAACAATATGGAAAATTAAGGCCACAAGATATGAAGAATATAACTTGGGAGATCGATGTGATTTACCCATTGACAAGGAAGAAATGCAGTAAGCTAGTCTGCAAAAGGAGAGTCAGTCGATGGAGTAGTTGGATGAGGTGGTTGAGGAGATAAGGAAGTTTATGTTGGGGTCGACAGAGGAAGCAGTCAGCAAGAGGAAGCTGGAAAAAAGGAAAGTTTCATGAGTAGCAGGGATGATGCAGCAACAACAATGAAGTAGAGGAGCAACGAGGCAGCTCCAAGAGGAAGTTTGGGATCCAGGAGGATTTCAACCAAGCTGGAAAGCTCATGAGCAGGAGCTCATGATTTTCATACCCATGGAATATGATTCAGGAGCATCGGTCCACCTCAGCATGCGTTAGTCTATTAACATGTGTGGTGCACATTCAAGGAAGGGAGAGGCGTCGCCCTCTCATTTTTCCTCAAGAATCAAAGGTGTGATCAAGGCATTTAATGATGATAGGTTGGAACATCTAAGTTGTGCCTTTGCACAAGCTAGAGATAAGGTCACCATTAAGTGGTTGACGGTAGGAGGGATCTGCATCCGATTTGGAGCAGATTTCCATAATTGTAATTTTCCGATTAGAGAGGCATTTTGAATGGTGATTTGACACCACTAGATTAGACTGGAGGGAAGTTCGTTGAGCCCCTCTTGTATAAACTCTTGTATTATTGCAAGTAGAGATAGGTAGGTGTGTGTAGGGAGAAAAACACAGAGAGTCGAGGCTCAGTTGTAGCTCGGACTCCACTATTATAATGAACATTCTGCCATTAATAGAAAATGATAGTTTTTCCTGTTATCAATTTCTGTGTAATGGATATTTTGTGTGGAATGTCATTTGTATACATTTGAATCGTAGATGAATGTTAGAAATCGTCTGTAGGGATAGAGATAAAGTTTTCTATCTGTAAGTGTGTTGGATTAAGTCTGTCTCTCTAGGACAAGTGCAAGGAGTGCACGACAGAGGGTGGAAACTCCATGAGCTGACGCAAGGAGTGTGTGTCTGAACTCAGTGGAGTTAGAAGAGAAGTTGCCAAGAGGTCACACCAGGATAATTCACAGACTTGGGAGGAAATTTAAAGGTGGTTAAGTACCTTAGGAAGAAAGATTGTGTGCGAGGAAACACAACGCAGAGTTATTGAACACTCTGTAAGACTCTGCCAGGAGGGCATAGATCTAGTGTGAGCGTGTACAAGAGAAACACGGTTGGAAGTGTTGGAATCCTTAAGAGAACTCCAGGGTTGTAGAACACTCTGAGGAAGGAAGGCTTTGCAAGAGTGCATCGACAAAGGAAAGGAGATGCCTTAAGATTCTCAGGTAGGCTAAGGGAGAGGTCGTTGAAAATCTCAGTCGAGCGCAAGGA
>ML821145.1:0-10456 GCA_009831015.1 Picea engelmannii
TGGGTTAAGTGACCTAAAAATGGGTTAAGTGACCTAAAGGATGAAAGTATAAATAAGATAGCAATGGTCTCTTGTAGATCATCCTTTTTGTGGATCAATGGAGAGCTTCTTGTGGGAATATATTTTGGAGTATTAATGGAGAGATTCTTGTGAGAGATTCTTAAGCATTTTTGGTGTGGAACACTTGAGGATATTGAAGATCTATAGGTGACTGAGGTAACCAAGGATATCTAAGCCGAAATGCTAAGGAAAATGAAGAAAATAAGGCTGAAATGAAAGGAAGGATAAGTTCTTTTGATGGTGCTTTCTAAGGTATGTTATTTACAGGTCATCTCACCATTTTCACTATAACTTTGTTTCTATAATGATTCAGATTCTGAAATTTCTATTCAAGTGAGAAAACATAGCCAAGTATCTATGTTTAAAAATTCAACTTGTGGGTCGTTGTAGTTTGGGATTTACACTCAACTGGTTATAAATGACAACAATGGGTAATTAATAAATTTTGAATGCTAATTGATGAGTTTTTGTTCAAGAGGGAAGTTTTGGGAAAAAGAGCCCCACACTCATTCACCCCCCTCTAAGTGTGGTAGGTGTGTCCAACAGGGTTTATATAGATATAGAAGTGATCATTATTATATAAACTATAAATATCTTTCGGATAAAACTAAGAAGTTTCTTAGGAGAATTCTAAGGCACATCTTGAAGTTAAAATAAATGATCAAGGAACAAGAAGAGAGAAATAAGACTCAATTAGAAGAAAAGGAAGAATAGATCACAAGACTAAAAGATGGAAAATAATATATGAATGTAGAAGATGAGATTAGCAAAAATTTTGAAACTATTGTCCATCTCAAGACCCAAATTGAAGAAGCCAAAAGAATAGAGGAACTATTGAAGATTCAAATAAATGAAAAGGAAGATTCATGTTGTAAATTAGAAGCTGAAATTGTTGACCTTAGAAAGAAGGTAGAGAAGTCAAACAAATTCTTGAATAGCTCATGAATCTTGGATGAGATCTTGGAAAGTCAAAGCGCATCATGTGATAAATCAAGTCTTGGATACAAAGGAGAAGGTACACATGTTGAAGCAATCACCTCAAAAAAGAATTAGGTAAGTCCATCAAAGAAAGAAGATAATGTTGCAAAGAAACCATCTACACAAGGCAAAGAAAATTTCAAAAGTACAAAGCAAGGAAGACACCAAGAAGCCATTTTTAGGACACCAAAGCAAAGGTATGAAAGTATTTTTCATGGGCATTGTTATTCATGTAATGGATATGGTCACAAAGCTTTTGAATGTAGATCTTATGAAAGGAGATATAATGGAAGATTGTATAACACCATGAGGTGTTGAAGATGTGATCAAGTAGGACACATTGTTGGTAACTGTAACACTATGAGGTACTACAGCTGTAGTGGATTTGGCCACAAATCCGAGGAGTGTTGGAACACAACAATAAAGTCCATGATGAGGACTTCACATAGAATGGCTAGAAGAAGGAATGAAGTAAGAAAGGGAGATATCTTTGAAAAGATGGGTGCTTAGAGCTCAAGTTTTGAGGATAAGGGTCATCTACAGAAGTGGGTGAAGAAGACAGAGCAGCCAGATCAGAATGAAAGACTGAAGGGAAGTACAAAAGTGTCATCTACTGAGGCACACGCGGGTGACAGTGGTGGCATTCGCATGCATACGTGTGCTGACCTTGAATAGGTCACGTACACACGCACTCTGTTGTGCAGTAGGCCACATATATGTTGTAAAGCCTTGGAAAAAGGGCAATGCACATGGCTTGGAGTTTGATGTGATGGTATAACTCTGTATTGCAGGGTCTAACATTGTTTATTGCAGGGTCTGACGTTGTTTATTGTAGGTTCTGACATTGTTTGCTGCAGGTTTTCATGGTGAGATCACACAATGGTATAATAAAAATAAATATTGGGTGCATGGCACTAACCCAAGAGTATGGATTGATGTTGATCTACTAGGATTAATCATTTTGTGATGTTGATGGTGGTGTACATGGCTGGTATATCTTATGATGTATTATTGGAAGCATATGTTGATTTCATGGTGCATGCATTTTGCATATGGATTGGGCTACATGTTGAGACATATGGTTGGTGAGTTGATGAGGTGATCATGTTGTACGTCATGGTTTGATCTATGTGTGATGCATGATTGGTAAATTTCTAGTACATCAGTAGAGGCTCTTACTGGTAGGATGATTGGCACATGTTTTATGGAGGACTTGGCATACATGTATGGGACTCATCATTTTGTGGTATTGGTGCATAGTAGTACACTCACATATGGTACTACTTGATTTTCACAACATTAGTATTTGTTTGATACATGATTGTGGCACTTGATTCATGATGGAGACATATCATGAGCGATATGATACATTGTTTGGCATGTTGGTAGATGCACATGGTTGGCATATTGGTGGATGCACATGATTGGAATTATTGGTAGATGCACATGTTGGCATATGGTGGATACATTTCATGGATGCTATCTTTTGGCACATTGTTGATGTACATGGTTGATGTACATGGGTGTTGTGCATGGTGGGCACATTTTGGTACATGATGCACTTGGTGGATATATTGTTCATGATTTTCTATTTCATTGTTGACATATCTTTTGATGTATGGTATAGCACAAGTTTGATGCATGAACGGGTCCAAGGATCGTCATGTGGTAGCATATTGTTCATCTTGCAGAGAAGATAGGTGGAGACATACTCTTAGGAGGAGTCATTCTTTTTCCCATGATTCTAGGAGGATATATTTATCAGATGCATACTGAGAAAAGAGTCCTATAATTGAAGAAAGAGCACAGAGGCATAATTCCAGGGGGAGCGATGGTCATAAAGGGATCATGAGAAATGTATTTTCAGCATTACATCAGATTGATATCCCTTGTTCAAAAGGGGAGAGATTATTCAGTGGCAACAAGACAGGGGGAGCAGCCCCAAAAGGAGAATGGTCATTTTCCATTAATGTCAAGGAGGAGAGATAATCACATTGATGTGATTGAAGGGAGAGATTGATGTGGAGAGATAGTCACATTGACTATTGATGAAGAGCATGCCTTGTCTACATGTTGACATCAATAATTGGTAATTGGAGTTGACATCAATGTTGGTATTACCATCAATTCCAAAGGGGAGATTGTTGGATCATGTTGTCATTGATGCCAATGGTTTGATTATTTGGGAGATTGTTGGACCATACGTCATTGATGAAAATTGTTTGGTTTGATTGATGTCAAGTAATTGATTGATTGATGATTGGTGAACAATGATAGATGTTCAAGTGGAAACCAATTGATAAATATGGATCATTGATATGATGCCCTTGATGAGAATCATAGATGTCCAAATGGAAACCAATTGATAAAGATGGATAATTGATATGATGCATTGATGAAGATGGATCAATGAGTTGTCATTGATACATGATGCATAGTTGATATATATGATGTAGTGGTGAATTGATGCAAAGATGAATCATTATTGTCTTATCATAGTTGATAAGGTGCACAAATGGATGAACTCCAAAGTGGTCCCCTTATGGTGAAAGCCCACATGGGAAGATGCTTTACGGATTGAGTTATCCTAGAAAAATGGTTGGAGGACCCATGCTTGCATGTGGATTAATGAGATGAAGGCATGCCTTGTCTACATGTTGACATCAATAATTGGTAATTGAAGTTGACATCAATGTTGGTATTGCCATCAATGCCAAAGGGGGAGATTTTTGGATCATGTTTTCATTGATGCCAATGGTTTGATTATTTGGGAGATTGTTGGATCATACATCATTGATGCAAATGGTTTGGTTTGATTGATGTCATTGATTGATGTCAAGTAATTGATTGATTGATGATTGATGAACAATGATAGATGTCCAAGTGGAAACCAATTGATAAATATGGATCATTGATATGATTCCCTTGATGAGAATGATAGATTTCCAAGTGGAAACCAATTGATAAAGATGGATCATTGATATGATGCATTGATGAAGATGGATCAATGAGTTGTCATTGATACATGATGCATAGTTGATATATATAATGCAGTGGTGAATTGATGCAAAGATGAATCATTATTGTCTTATCATGGTTGATAAGGTGCACAAATGGATGAACTCCAAAGTGGTCCCCTTATGGTGAAATCCCTCATAGGAAGACGCTTTACGGATTGAGTTATCCTAGAAAAATGGTTGGAGAACCCATGCTTGCATGTGGATTAATGAGATGAAGATCAATGAATTTTCTGGTGAAACTATCCTAGATGGATAGTTCTTGACATGCCATTTTTGGTGGTATGTGGAATATCACATAACTCCTCACGGTTTGAGATTTATGGCTCTATGAAGTTGAAGGACCCCCACATGATGGCTTGAAGCCCCAAAAGGTCAAAGAAGTCAAATTTCTCGAAAAGAAGAAATCATTATTTAAATTATAAAGTAAAGTGACAAAATCAAGAAAGATTATTTAAATGATAAAATGAAGTGACAAAATCAAGAAGAAATATTTAAATGATAAAGTATTAGAGAATTTTCTATTCATGGAAAGTGGTTAACCCTAAAATAAGGAAAATAGGTTAAGTGACCTAGAAATGGGTTAAGTAACCTAAAAATGGGTTAAGTGCCCTAGAAGATGAAAGTATAAATAAGAAGCTAGGATCTCTTGTAAAATTCATATTGGTGAGAATCCTTTTTGTGGATCAATGGAGAGCTTCTTGTGAATATGTTTTTGAGTATTGATGGAGAGATTCTTGTGAGAGAATATTATTGATGTGGATCTATTGATAATGATTGAAGATATATTCTGAGGAAGAGAGCTAGAGGAGGATCACATGGACGCATCAAAGTTTCAGCAATGTCGAAGATCTTGATGGAAAAATTCTCGGATTCACAGAAAACCCTATTTTCTAATGACCACGCAGGTTGTCTCTCTATATGGTGCATGCACACGTAGGATAGTTGTGTATAGGGTGAGTGTACACATGGGCTGGCTATGTACAGGGAGCGTGGAGTGGAAAAAATCATGGAGATTTATGTTTGAGCTGGTGTCAAGCTCTTGGATGATGAAGCAAGTTCCAGATCTGCATTCTATGACCTCAGATCTATCACTGAGACACTGGTATGGTTACATTATTATCTTGATGGATACTATTGTTTGATGTGTTATGAATTCTTAGGGAATTCTTGGTATGGCTTCTATGATGTGGGTTAGTTTGGTTGATTTGGTTGATGGAGTGAGCAGCACTCTTGTGATTCAATAGTGACATGATTGCTATGGTATACTAGTTGTTTATACATGATTGAGATAACATTCATATTGATTTGTTGTGGAGCATGAAAAAGCTATTGGAGAGCTTGGATGTGTTGTGACTAGTTGTGGGTCAGCTTGGACAGTGGAATACAGAAGAGAAAGTGATTGCAGGTTGCAGAGGATCTGAGCATGTGAAGAAAAGAAAAACCCTAGTTGCTCAGAAGCATACGCGCATTGAATTGTACATTGGCCACGTGCACACGTGGGCTGTAGTGAGTCAGGGCGTGTGCACATGCGGGATGCACTACTGACAGGTTGCATACCTGTTGACAAATTGATATTTGTTGAGGATTGTTGCCTCATCTCAGTTGGTGCTGAGGGCGTAAGATGAGTCATGCATTATAGAGAAAGTGCTCTTACAGAGTTGTACTCTATTCAGTTGTTGTTGATAAACCCCAAGGATTGTAGTCCGTAATAAAAAGAAAATTGTACATACATCTTGTGTTCTTTGTGTTCATTGTGGTGTTGAATTGTTGATGATATTTTGCTGATATATGTTGTTGATATGTGCTCGCATCTAACTGATTATAAATGACAACAATGGGTAATGAATAAATTTTGAATGCTAATTGATGAGTTTTTGTGCAAGAGGGAAGTTTTGGGAAAAATAACCTCACACTCATTGACCCCCCCTCTAAGTGTGGTAGGTGTGTCCAATAGTAGGTAGCAGATGTTTCGGGCAGTTCAGAGATGACATGTATATCATCACCTGCCCCCAAGCTGTAAAGGTCTCGCACTGTAGCCAGGGTTTGAAATATGTCTGTGGTCCAAAAAGGATCCTCGTTTTTCAGGCCAGTAAGAGGTCCGGTTGGTATTTCAGAAGTGTCAACAACAAGTTCTCTGGAGGAATTCATTCAAAGAATACATCTCTCATATCAAGGAGGTATTCAGAAAGCGTCTAGAGAATCGGAAACAATTCAGAAATTATCTAAAGAGTCAGTTATTTCCGCTTGTGAAGGTATGTTGTCCTGGACCTCACTCTGTTGAGGAGATCCCTTTGGTGGATTAGAAGGCAGGGGTTGAGAACATTATGGATCTTTTGGGGGTAGTCCTTGCATCCTACATGGACGACATGGAGGGTCAATGTTGGCTAAACCAAATATTTAATGGAAACAATCTATGGCCAACTATAGAAACAAACAACACTCGCTAATAAAATCTAGGAATCAAACCAAGCAAATAAAACCTTCTTATTTCGAAGTCACTAGTTGGTGATGACATCCAACATTGTGAAGTCAAGACAAGAAGGGGCTAGGATAGAGTGGGTGGAAAAGTTACGTAGACAACGTGTTTAACAGACTTACACCCTGGTGCAATCTCCCACACATAATCGTGGGTATACCGTCCAAGGAGCCCAAGTGAGTCTGGCCAATGTCGATTCCAGGTACTGTGAAGAATTTCCCCTCCACATTCACCTCGTGTAAGACCCTAAGAAGATAAGGAACTAAGGCTACCAAGAACAACAATGATTCCTGGGGAAATAGTTGACATTTTGATCCACGTGCAAAGGCAATGTATCTATCCTGAAATCAACTTAAGAGGCTTCCATTCATCATTGTGGGTATACCCTCAAGCAACCCCCATAATACATGTAATCTCTACACCGAGACCAACAAAGCAAGGTGAGTAACTCTACCAATCTCAATGCGACCTCGGGTTTGACCCTTGTGTGAGAAGGGCTTCCTAGGAAAAAAATGTTTCCAATGGATTTGAACACTCCCTATCACAAGATGTTATTGTGTGTTTTGTGCTTTGGAGAGTGTGTCTCACAACCTGTTCCAAATCTCTAGCCTATCTAATGTTGGTGTAAAAGATCCCTAGAAAATAAAAGTTACTAATTGAGTTTTAGATTTTGCAATGCTTTTTAGAGGTTGTTGTTACTCAAGAGGGAGATGGGAATGAAACCAATGTTGTGTAAGACCTTGACCCAATAATATGCAAATATAAATGAATTATGAAAACTTTCGTTCAATTAAATCTATCTATAGCAGGGAGAAGGTATTTCTGGAATGATGTAAGCTATGAAATATACTTTCTTTTTCTTAAATGAAAACAATTGCAAACAACCCTAAACAATGAAGTTTCTCATTGTTCTCTTCTTTTGAATGCAATAAACTTTCTTATGTATGATTACTTAAAAGAGAAAGTGACTTTAAGTCTTCCTTTCCAAAACTAAAATAGGGATATAGTGAAGAAAGCACAAGTAATCAAAGAAAATTGATACACCCAACAAGCACCCAAATCAAAATTTGAATGAAGATAAAAATAAAAATGACAAGAAAGTGTTTCACCAAATGCAAATGAAAAATGACTTTCCAATCATCAAGCAATCAAAAAAATGTAATCAATCCAAAACTTTAAATCCAATCCAAAGACTTTTAATCAATCAAGCACTCAGATGTGAAATCGGAGATTATATTCTTGTTGATAAAAATCAAGAGGTAAAACTAGAAAAATGACTAAGAAAGGTGTTCGATCTCTGAAAACCAATCGACGGCTAGTTTCAAACTCAAAAATTAGTCACATACTGGCATTAAAAGTTCCTCCCAGCTAGCTAAAGAAAAACTAGGCATCAAAATATGACAGGACCCAAACCAAAAAAATTTACAGATGTCGTCGCAACCTATCAGTAGGTTACAGTGCGAAAATAAAAGTTTTCCATAGGCTAGCTGTGAGCAGGTCGTGGAAAGTATTCATTGGAACAAGTAGTTAGGTTGTGGAAATCAAAGGTTTTCGTAGGCTGTGTAAGGGTACAGTGCAGAAGTGTCTGTAAACAAAGAAATTTTGGAAAGAGGATAAAGAATCTAAGAAAAAATTTAAATCTAGAGAGTCTGGTTGGATCTCCCAAAGACTCAGAGACTGAAATAAAGTGAAGAAAGGTAGGCTAAAAGAAAATGGCCAACAAAAAACCACAAACAAGTCATATCCCTAGTGGAGTCGCCAATTTTCTTATTGGATAAATTGGGAAATGCGAACATAAACTAATCTCCATAGATCCACCTAGATCTAGAACAAAACAAGATAGGACATGATGCTTTCCCTAAGTTAATATCATTGAATTTACTACCAAAGAAGGAATGGATGACATACCTTTAGATATCGCTTGCTTATATCTTTGTTGTCCCTGCTTTGCTCTGGTGCTCTTGTGAGATCATATATGCATTGACACAAACCAACCAAAGTGAAAGCAACAATAATATATTCAATGAAAATCTAAACATGTGATCAAGGAGTCATGTAATAAAATGCTAATGATTTTATGGGAAATAAACATGTCACCGTATTATATTAAGTAAAAGTGAAAGATACAATCAAATTGCCTTGATGTCGTAAGTTCCCTTTTAGTGGTCCTTTGTTCCAACACACACATACACTTTCTCTTAATTTGTATGAAGATGTTCCTAAAAAGCTTGATGGAAAAATGGAGGCCTCAAGCATCAGTTGTAACAGGATCCTTCACACAGTATTCAGCCTATTCTTTCATCAATTCTTTGTTCAATCTTTCTTAACCTTTTCCATGAGAAACCCATAATTATATAGGAGAAGGTGAAGGGGTTAAAAGGATGAGGATGATCCCACCAAATAAGATAAGTTAGTAGGATCAAAACCATATGAATGCCACCTCACATTCTAGAATATTCTCCTTCTAGAAACTTCGTGAACTTCTTCCTTTTCTTAGCTTCAAACATCGTCGCACCCTGCCTATATAGCAACCTACAGAAACCCCGTGAGCCAGGTATAGAGCAGCCTACGAAAATCAAGGATTTTCTCACTATGTACCACTGTCATCCTGTGACATCATTATAAAAACATGCCTTGTAGGGGAATAACTCAGTCATTTTCCTCATGTAAAAGATTATTTTGAGAGCATGAACACATGCTTGTAGAGTCATCATTAGAGTGACCAAAATAATGTGTAACATGAACTTCGAAAGAATGACTTCCCGACAAGGCAGACCATTCTTCTTGACCACTACTAAGAGTGATTGTCAAGAAAAAATATTGTCCTAGACCAATCCCCCACACTGGCCACAAGGGGAATCGATGTCTATGGTACATCAGCAATCTATTGAACCATTTTCATTACGAAAATGACTGTCTGATCTGGAGCATTTTCCAAACTGGAAAATGCTTGTCCTTCAGAAATCTCAAACCACTTCTCGAAGTGGAATGAAACTACTCATCCTGGACCATTTTTTGAACTGAAAAATGATTGTCCATCAATCAATGGAACATCAGTGCTCCCTCCCAACTTGGGAGTCATCTCTTCCCTTTTCAATAAGGAAGTCATCTCCACGAGCCCCAGCTTATGTGAAGAAGTCAAAGAAGAAAATGAAGAGTCAGAAGTTGACTATCGAGAAGAATTAATGTGTTCCATAGAATTTATCAGAAGAGAAAAGAAGAAAAACAAGAAACTACAAGCAAAACTAGACAAGAAAAAGGGCATTCGAGAACTAGAACAAATGATCACAAAATTGAAGTTTCAAATAGAAGAAGATAAAAGAATTGAAGAAGCACTCAAAGAACAACTAGAAGAAAAGGAAAAGATCATTGGAAACTTGGAAGCAGAGGTTGTCACACTAAGAAAGGATATTCAAAAGAAAAATATGCAGAATAGCTCAAAAGTTTTGGATGACATTATCAATAGTCAAAAATCTCATCTTGACAAGTCCGAACTTGGATACAATCAGACATAAAAGGGATCAAGCTCCAAAATAGTAGAGAAAGAAACAAATCCAAATAGCTATGTAGAAACAATGAAAGAGGATAGGAAGATATACAAGGAAGATTACATGGACACTCCTCCACCAAGAAGATTCAGATTTCAGAATTAACAACAGACAAATAGGCCTCAAGAAGAAGAAGGATTCATAAGAGCACCTTCTTTTAGAAGATATTCAACTCCCAGGTATCAAACTATATTTTTTTGTTTATGTTATGCATGTAATAATTTTGGACAAAAAGCTTTGAATTGCAGAGCTAACAACAAGAACAGTAACAACTTTGAGAGTTATACACAAAGGGATTATTCAAGGAGACCTAGTGACACACAAAGAAGAAGTTACAACAAGTTTGAATCTTTGAGCACTGAAGTGGAATGTTA
>ML821145.1:82826-99225 GCA_009831015.1 Picea engelmannii
GCCCTCCCTTCTCACAAGATTCCCCTGAAACGGGAAAACTTAGAGATGAATTATCAAAGCAGTCTTCTATTCATCTGTTGAAATATCACATTACAAATTGGAAAGATCGAACACGTCCCGCTTCTCTGAAGTTCTTAGTACATCCCAAAAATTCCCCTCCCCCGAATGGTGATTTCCCTTGAATTTAAAGGAAAATCCCATCGATACAATCATTACAAGGCAGATCTGGATCCTACACTAAATCGGATCTTCTTTCTAAATCAGCATAGGGTGTCCTATTCTCATGCAACCGAATGCTAATACAGGAGCTGACGAGGCATTGTTGTTACGGCTGGTGTAACAGCTTCTTCTCATAGCTGCTGATGTTGTTTCAGCATCGCAATTCACGGGCTGTTCAGCCACGTGAATTACGCCCTTCGACTGTGTCGGCCTTGACTGCTAACTGTCAGGGCTCGTGTTTCAGCATCGTGGCGGTCTCCACTGTGTCTCAACATCTGCATTTCTGAACTGAGTGATAGCTCCGTGTTTCAGCATCTGCCTCCTCGAACCATGTAGCTGCTTCGTGTTTCGGCATATGCATCCTCAGACTGTGTAGCAGCTCCGTGTTTTAGCATGTGCGTCCTCGGACTGTGTAGCAGCTTCCGTGTTTCAGCATCAGTGACTTTGGACAGTTCTGTGTTTCAGCATCGGTCTTGAATACTATTCTACAAATATAGACACTTATGCACTTTCTAATCAATGGTTAAGTACGAGAGTGATGTAAAATATCATGCAAAATAGATTAAACGTGTAGTAATGAGAAAGGGTGTTGTGTACCTTGGAATGATCAGGTGAACTGATAGTATAAGTCTAAATATAGGTGATGAAGGGTATAACAATGGCAAAAAGTATGGGCAAAAAGGGTACATTGTGTGGTCCTAACATAGGTGTGCATTTGCAGGAGTGTGTCTAATTTTAGGTGAAGGTCTTTGAGGCTTCATACCAGGAGGGTGTGATAGAACACTACGGGTTCTGATAGCCGTGCACGGAGGATGCATTTCTAAATACTGCGGGTTCAAACAAAGGCGTGCTGCAACACAGGAACTGGAATCAACAACTCAGGAGGAAGTCCTCAAGGTTGTTGAACACCTTGGAGGCAAGGCTTTGTATGAGAGACACAGTTGCAGACAGAATTCTGCTGTGGATTTTATGAAGCTCTCCCAAGCGAGCATTGAGCGTATGCACAGTGGTGCATTTGGAAGAATTCTGTTGTGTCTTCAGAAAGAACCAGAATCACTGAGGATTCTGAGAGCTCTGCCAGGTGGGCATTGAGCAGGTGCATAGGTGCACAGAAGGAGACAACACTGCTGAAAGTTCTGAGAAGATACTCTGCCAGGTGGGCATTGAGATATTGTGCAGACAGGCACAGAAGAGAAGAGAACTCTTTTGGGTTCTGTACTTGGAGGAAGAATCCATTGAGGGATCTTCACAGGGTTGTTGAACACCCTGCAGACTCAGCAAGGAATTGCTTGAGTAGGAGGATAGCCAGGAGCGCATCTAAACAGTCTCCATCTGTGGGAGAAAGAAAGACAAAATCCCTTAGGGGTTTGAGCATGTGAGAAGCTTGGGAGAGACAGCACTTTGTGTGTGTGAAGAATCTGCAGAGGCATAGAAGTTTGAGAATCCCTTGGGGATTCGGAAGTAAAAGCTTAGGAGGAACAGCGTTTCCATGTGCACAGCGAAGCTCAAAGTCCGGAGTTTGCAAGAGGAGGAGACAGAGAAAGGTTGAGGCCTTTGGGAGATTTGGAATTCTCCATCTTCAAGAAGAAGGTGTGCGCAAGCTCAGGGGAGCAGCATCAGCCGTTGGATCAGCTGACGAAATCTGGACTGTTGAAGATTTAACGTCCAGGGAGCACCAGAGCAAGTATATAGAAGGGGGAGATTGTGGACCGTCGGATGTTCACGTATAAATCCCATCAGCCGTCAGATCAGACAGGAGCTGCACAAGGTTTAACCCTTCACACGCCAGGCAGAAGTCCCGACAGGTATCGGGATATCGACGTTCATGAAATCAGGAATCACGAGTACGAGTGATCGGGTAAGTTCACAGTGAAAACCCCGATACATGCCTGAGCCATCCATCTACTAGGGCACATGGTGAGATCAGAAGAGTCCATTGGCATATTAGGGATTCCATGGACAGGAAGTCCATACATTTCGGAACTTCAAAATCCAAAACCCCAAAATGAGGTAAGTGCCATTTGCGGGCTAGTTGTTAGCTTAGTGGAGAATCGACAATCGGGATATTAGAGTTCTCGAGGTCGAGAAAGTCGGGACACTTCAAATCTCGAAACAACGGGATTGGATCAAGGCCTTCCATCAGTTGGGGATGCGTGGCGAAGCTCCAGACTATCGAGGGAATTCCCGATAGAAAATTCAAACCGGCACATCGGGGTTCGGCGTTTCGCGAATCCTGAGGGCAAGACTTCCAGAGCATCAGAAGTCGCGAAATCGTGAGAGGCGATCAGGACCGTCCATCATAGGAGGATGTGTGGAGGAGATTAGAGTACTCAGGAGATTTCCCAAAAGAGAATCATCTGTCGACATATCGAGATTCGAGAGTCGGCAAAATGAGTTGTTTGATATCGCGAGTGGAAAAATCATGATAGAGGAAATCGCGACAAGGAGAAAAGCGTCATCGAGGGGTCAGCTGTTAGTGTAACAGAGAATCAGGAATCAAGGGATCGGTAGTCCCGTGGGTAAATGCATTTCAGCATTTGAAACCCCGAAATCATGATAGGTGGTATGACTGCAGTCATATAGAGGGAGGTCGCATTGACCCAAGACTCTAGCCCAAGGGACTAGCAGGAGTTGGAGCATATCGAGATTTGGAGGATCACGGATCTTGAAGGCAAGTGTGTTTCGGCACTTGAAATTCCAAAACCCCAATAAGAGGATATAAGGTTGTGGTCTTATGGGATAGTGGTCATATGGGCCAAGAGTTTAGCCAGGGGAGCTGACATGTAAAAGAGGTTCATATCGGCAAAACGGCAATCGGGAGATTGCGAGGACAAAGGTTCTTGGCATCGAAGAACAAGAAATCCCGAAACATGATATTGATTCGGGGAAGATCACGGTTGAATGCAGAAGGCCGTGAGGGAGAAATAATGGACCTGTGGATTGGGTTGTTAACAGAGATTCCACGGAGGAATCGAAAGAGCCGCTTCGGCTCAAAAGGGGAATTTGAACGATCCTCTGAGCAAGGGAGCGCGAGGTGGTGGTCGCGTAGACTCTCACTGCATCAAGTGGTATCAAAGCCTTGTTCTTGTCTATATATTTCAGGCAGGAAGAGGCAGGAAGAGGTAAAGAGAACTCTGATACACATCAAGTGGTATCAGAGTAGGGACTTCACTCGTATATTTCAGGTGAAGAGAGAAGGGAGAAGACAGAGCGTTGGAGACTCTGTGGTGATTGTTTGCAGGTAGGGAGCAACCAAGAAGACAGTCAGTAGGACTGTAGGAGGAAGCTGGAAACACTCGAGGTACTAAGTGACAGTAGCAGGTTTGCTAGGAGAGAAGACAGAGAAAGCACCATGGTTACTGAAGACCATAGGTATGCTGGGAGGAAGAGCAAGGCAGAAAAGCTTGCAGAAATGGATAAAGATCTCTATCAAATAAGAGCAGACATAGAAAAGCTCAAATTGAAGATGCGGTAGGATAAGCGGAGATGGGTATATGAGTGGCCCATGAGGAAGTCGGAGATAAAATGGTCAGTCAAGGAGTTGATGATCAGAAGATAGCGAAGTTTGTTAACAGGATGGTTGAGGTATGCTGAAAACCTCAATGGACATGAAGAAGAAATAGTTGAGGTATGCGAACCAGAAACTGGGAGAAATCTCAGTGAAATGGGATCAGCTGAGGATCTCAAGAACTTCCAGGAGGGCAGAGAAGAAATTCCAGTTTTCCAGGTGGGCAACAAAATGATATCATTGCAGGATCTCAGAGACTGTCATGAGGACAGCCAAGGAATTTCACATTGCCAGTTGGGCAATGATATGAGGTTGCTACGGGATCTCACAGACTACCAGGAGGGCAGCAAAAGGTTTCCAGTTTGTCAGGTGGGCAAGGAAATAGAGATGGAATAAGTTCATTCCATGGACTGCCAGGAGGGTAGTGGGAGCATCTTTGATTTCCAGGTGGGTAGAGATGAGCATTCGAGACTGTGTAAAAGTCTCTTGGACTCAGAGGTGAGTTCAATTCAACAAGGAGTGTTGATGAATATGGGATCAGTTGATCTCATAATATGCCAGGAGGGAAGTGAACAGATCCCATATTGTCGTGTGGGCAGGGATGAGTCGATGAGTTTGAATCAGACTGAGGAGCTGACAGAGCAAGTGAGCTCGGAGATGAGTTTAGATCAGTAGGTGCAGCTGAAAGAAGAGGAGGATCTAAGGGACCTTCTAATGATTGGGGGAATTGGAATATTCCTACCACTTAGCCCAGAGGAGGCAGGAGTTTGTGTTGCAGGTGCAGCAACAGTAGAAGAACAGTCAACTGTGACTGACAGGAAAGAAGAAGAAGCAGATGAAGGGGAAAATGAGAATTTTGTGGAATGGCTCATTACTTTGAGCCAAGAAGTTGAAAGAGTTGTAGCATTGGAGCTAACAACAAAAGAAGCAAAAGAGGATGATGAGCATTCTGAGGAATGGCTCAACATTTTCAGCCAAGAAGCTGAAGAGACTACAACGTGGGAGTTTGCAGTAGAAGAAGGACAGGAGGCAGACTGTATTTGTTTTGATTATTTGTGGAAACAGGTTGAAGCCTTGGAGAGAAGGGTGAAAGTGCAGGGTGTGCACATCCAACAGGTGAAGTTGGAAACTGATGAAGGAGGCATGGGAGATCATGATGATCTGCTCATGTGCCAAAAAAATTTGCAGCTGAGGAGACTACATGAGCAGAGCCAGCCATGGGAGCAGCTGGACGAAGTGATCGAAGAGATCATGGAGCTAATGATCTGATCAGCAGACAGTGTCGGCAAGAAGAGGCTGAACATGAAGAAGGAAGCAGCAGCAACGCAGAAGAAACAGCAGAATGGAGCGGATGAACAGCTCCAAAGGATGATTTGGGATCCAGAAGGATTCCCACAGCTGAGATGGGAACCTCATGAGCAGCAGCTCATTATTTTTGCAACTGAGGAGTATGATGAAGGAGCATCTCTCCACGTTAGCCAGCCAGCTAGCCAGCCACACCAACGAATTCAAATTGCATGTTAAGAGAGAGGCGTAGCCTCATTTAAATCTGAATTGAATGTAAATTAAATGTTGTAAGCTATTGAGGTGGGAAGTCGTGCCTTTTTGCGGGCATTAGGTAGATCGGCCTTTAATGTTTGTAATGGCTGAGATCTAGGTCCGGATGTGGACTAGACAGCCAATTCATTGCAATTGAATAGGGTAGGTAGGTTGGAGGGAAGAGCTCGAAGAGCCCCCTCAGGTAAAAGATATTTTCATATCTCATTTTGGTAAGAGTTGAGTTGTGGGAGAAGAGAGTTAGAATCTGCGAGTAGAGAGCAGAAGGAAAGGAGCTGAGACCTTGTTACAGGCCGTGCTCAAGAACACCTTGTAAATACAAGCATTTTCCATTTTAATACAAACAGAGCAGTTTTTCCTACATGTATTCTATGTTGAATGAATGTCTGTGAGTGTTCCATTGTATGCTATGAATGTATGTTGTAGGTGTGCATTTGCAGGAGTGTGTCTGATTTCAGGTGAAGTTATTTGAGGCTTCATACCAGGAGGGTGTGACAGAACACTGTGGGTTCTGATAGTCATGCATAAAGGATGCATTTATGAATACTGCGGTTTCAGACAAGGACGTGTTGCGGCACAGGAACTGGAATCAACAACTCAAGAGGAAGACCTCAGGGTTGTTGAACACCTTGGAGGCAAGGCTTTGTATGAGAGACACAGTTGCAGACAGAATTCTGTTGTGGATTCTGTGAAGCTCTGCCAAGCGGGCATTGAGCATATGCACAGTGGTGCATTTGGAAGAACTCTGTTGCATTTGGAAGAACTCTGTTGCATTTGGAAGAAATCTGGACCATTGAAGAGTTCACGTCCAGAGAGCACCAAAGCAAGTATACAGAAGGGGGAGATTGTGGATTGTTGGATGTTCACGTAGAAATCTCATCAGCCATCAGATCAGATAGGAGGTGCTCGATGTTTAACCCTTCTCACGCCAGGCAGAAGTCCCAACAGGTATCGGGATATCGTTGTTCGTGAAATCGGGAATCACGAGGACGAGTGATCGGGTAAGTTCACAGTGAAAACCCTGATACAAGCCTGAGTCGTCCATCTACTAGGGCACGTGGCGAGATCAGAAGAGTCCATCGACATATTGCGGATTCCATGGACAGGAGGTCCATACATTTCAGAACTTCAAAGTCTGAAACCCCGAAAGGAGGGAAGTGCCATTTGCGGGCTAGCTGTCAACATAGCGGAGAATTGACAATCGGGATATCGGAGTTCTCGAGGTCGAGAAAGTCAGGACACTTCAAGTCTCGAAACAGCAGGATTGGATCAGGGTCGTCCATCAGTTGGGGACACGTGGCGAAGATCCAGACTATCGGGGGAAGTCCCGATAGAAAAGTCAAACCGGCACATCGGGTTTAGGTGTTTTGCAAATCCTGAGGGCAAGACTTCCAGAGCATCAAAAGTCATGAAATCACGAGAGGCGATTAGGACCATCCATCATAGGAGGACGTGTGGAGGAGATCATATTACTCGAGAGATTTCCCGAAAGAGAATTGTTTTTCGGCATATCCGGAGTCGGGAGTCGACAAAGTGAGTTGTTTGATATCGCGAGTGGAAAAATCGCGATAGAGGAAATCGCGACGAGGAGGAAAGCGTCATCGAGGGGCTAGCTGTCAGCGTAATGGAGAATTGGGATTCGAGGGATCAGTAGTCCCGTGGGTAAATGCATTTCAGCATTTGAAACCCCGAAGTCCCGATAGGTGGTATAACTGCGGTCATATAGAGGGAGGTCGCATGGACCCAAGAGTCTAGCCTAGGGGACTAGCAGGAGTTAGAGCATATCGGGATTCGGAGGATCGTGGATCTTGAAGGAAAGTGTGTTTCGGCACTTGAAAGTCTGAAACCTCGATAAGAGGATATAAGGTTGCGGTCTTATGTGATAGTGGTCATATGGGCCAGGAGTTTAGCCAGGGGAGCTGACATGTAAAAGAGGTGTGTATCGGCAAATCAGCAATCAGGAGATAGCGGGGACAGAGGTTCTTAGCATCGAAGAACAAGAAACCCAAAAACCCGATATTGAGTTGGGGAATATCACGGTTGAATGCAGAAGGCCGTGAGGGAGAAATAATGGACCTGTGGATCGGGTTGTTAATAGAGATTCCATGGAGGAATCGAAAGAGCTGCTTCGGCTTAAAAGGGTAATTTGAACGATCCTATGAGAAGGAGAGCGTGAGGTGGTGGTCGCGTAGACTCTTACTGTATCAAGTGTTATCAGAGCCTTGTTCTTATCTATATATTTCAAGCAGGAAGAGGCAGGAAGAGGTAAAGAGCACTCTGATACACATCAAGTGGTATTAGAGCAGGGACTTCACTTGTATATTTCAGGTGAAGCGAGAAGGGAGAAGACAGAGCACTACAGACTTTGTGGTGATTGTTTGCAGGTAGGCAGCAACCAAGAAGACAGTCAGCAGGACTGTAGGAGGAAGCTGGAAACACTCGAGGTACTGAGTGACAGCAGCAGGTTTTCTAGGAGAGAAGACAAAGACAACACCATGGTTACTGAAGACCATAGGTATGCTGGGAGGAAGAGCAAGGCAGAAAAGCTTGCAGAAATGGATAAATAGCTCTATGAAATAAGAGCAGACATAGAAAAGCTAGAATTGAAGATGTGGCAGGATAAGAAGCCGAGATGGGTATATGAGTGGCCCATGAGGAAGTCGGAGATAAAATGGCCAGTCAAGGAGTTGATGTTCAGAAGATAGAGAAGGTTGTTAACATGATGGTTGAGGTATGCTGAAAACCTCAATGGACCTAAAGAAGAAATGGTTTAGGTATGCGAACTAGAAACTGGGAGAAATATCAGTGAAATGGGATCGACTGAGGATCTCAAGAACTGCCAGGAGGGGTGAGAAGAAATTCCAGTTTTCCAGGTGGGAAACAAAATGAGATTGTTGCAGGATCTCAGAGACTATCATGAGGACAACCAAGGAATTTCACATTACCAGATGGGCAATGATATGAGGTTGTTGCGGGATCTCACGGACTGCCAGGAGGGTAGCGAAAGGTTTCCAATTTGCCAGGTGGGCAAGGAAACAGAGATGGAATCAGTTGATTCCATGGACTGCCAGGAGGGCAGTGGGAGCATCTCAGATTGCCAGGTGGGTAGAGATGAGAATTCGAGACTGTCTGAAAGTCTCTTGGACTCGGAGGTGAGTTCAATTCAGCAAGGAGTGCTGATGAAGATGGGATTAGTTGATCTCATAATCTGCCAGGAGGGTAGTGAACACATCCCATATTGTCGTGTGGGCAGGGATGAGTCGATGAGTTCAAATCAGACTGAGGAGCTGACAGAGCAAGTGAGCTCGGAGATGAGTTTAGATCAGCAGGTGCAGCTGACAGAAGAGGAGTATCTAAGGGACCTTCTAATGATTGGGGGAATTGGAATATTCCTACCACTTAGCCCAGAGGAGGCAGGAGTTTGTGTTGCAGGTGCAGCAATAGCAGAAGAACAGTCAGTTTTGACTGACAGGAAAGAAGAAGAAACAGACGAAGGGGAAAATGAGCATTCTGTGGAATGGCTCATTACTTTCAGCCAAGAAGCTAAAAGAGTTGTAGCATTGGAGATGATAGAAAAAGAAGCAGAAGAGGATGATGAGCATTATGAGGAATGGCTCAACATTTTCATCCAAGAAGTTGAAGAGACTGCAACATGGGATTTTGCAGCAAAATAAGGACAGGAGGCAGACAGCATTTGTTTTGCTAATCTATGGCAACAGGTTGAAGCCCTGGAGAGAAGGGTGAAAGTGCAGGGCGTCCACATCCAACAGGTGAAGTTGGAAACTTATGAAGGAGGCATGGGAGATCATGATGATCTGCTCATGTGCCAAAACTTTTTGTAGCTGAGGAGACTGCATGAGCAGAGCCAGCCATGGGAGTAGCTGGACAAAGTGATCAAAGATATCATGGAGTTGATGATCCAATTGGCAGAAACTGTCAGCAAGGAGAGGTTGAATAGGAAGAAGGAAGTAGCAGCAGCGTAGAAGCAGCAGTAGAATGGAGCGGATGAACAACTCCAGATGATGATTTGGGATCCAAGAGGATTCCCACAGCTGAGATGGGAACCTCATGAGCAGGAGCTCATGATTTTTGCATCTGAGGAGTATGATGCAGGAGCATCTCTCCACATCAGCTAGCCAGCTAGCCAGCCACGCCAACGAATTCAAATCGCACGCTAAGAGAGAGGTGCAACCTCATTTAAATCTGAATTGAATGTAAATTAAATGTTGTAAGGTGTTGAGATGGGAAGCCATGCCTTTGTGCAGGCATTAGGTAGATCAGCCTTTAATGTTTGTAATGGCTGAGATCTAGAGCTAGATGTGGACTAGACAACCCATTCATTGCAATTGAATTGGGTAGGTAGGTTGGAGGGAAGAGTTCGAAGAGCCCCCTCAGGTAAAAGAGATTTCCGTATCTCATTTTGGTAAGATTTGAGTTGTGGGAGAAGAGATTTAGAATCTACGAGTAGAGAGCAAAAGGAAAGGAGTCGAGACCTTGTTACAGGCCGTGCTCAGGAACACCTTGTAAATACAGGCATTTTCCATTATAATACAAACAGAGCAGTTTTTCTTGCATGTATTTTGTGTTGAATGAATGTCTGTGAGTGTTCCATTGTATGCTATGAATTCATGTTGTAGGTGTGCGTTTGCAGGAGTGTGTCTGATTTCAGGTGAAGGTCTTTGAGGCTTCATACCAGGAGGGTGTGACAGAACACTATGGGTTCTGATAGCCGTGCATGGAGGATGCATTTCTGAATACTGTGGGTTCAAACAAAGACGTGTTGTGGCATAGGAACTGGAATCAACAACTCAGGAGGAAGACCTCAAGGTTGTTGAACACCTTGGAGGCAAGGTTGTGTATGAGAGACACGGTTGCAAACAGAATTCTGTTGTGCATTCTATGAAGCTCTGCCAAGCGGGCATTGAGCGTATGCATAGTGGTGCATTTGGAAGAACTCTGTTGTGAGTTTAGAAAGAACCAAAATCACTGAGGATTCTGAGAGCTCTTCCAGGTGGGAATTGAGCAGGTGCATAGGTGCACAGAAGGAGACAGAACTGCTGAAAGTTTCGAGAAGATACTCTGCCAGGTGGGCATTGAGATATTGTACAGACAGGCATAGAAGAGAAGATAACTCTTTTGGGTTCTGTACTTGGAGGAAGAATCCACTGAGGGATCTTCACAGGGTTGTTGAACACCCTGCAGACTCAGCAAGGAGTTGCTTGAGTAGGAGGATAGCTAGGAGGGCATCTAAACATTCTCCATCTGTGGGTGAAAGAAAGACAAAATCCCTTAGGGGTCTGAGCATGTGAGAAGCTCAGGAGAGACAGCACTTTGTGTGTGTGAAGACTCTGCAGAGGTGTAGAAGTCTGAGAATCCCTTGGGGATTCAAAAGTAAAAGCTTAGGAGGAATAGCGTTTCCACGCGCGTAGCGAAGCTCAGAGTCCAGAGTTCACAAGAGGAGGAGATAGACAAAGGTTGAGGCCTTTGGGAGATTTTTAATTCTCCATCTGCAGGAAGAAGGTGTGCACAAGCTCAGGGGATCAGCATCGGTCATTGGATCAGCCGAAGAAATCTGGATCGTTGAAGAGTTCTCGTCCAGAGAGCACCAGAGCAAGTATACAGAAGGGGGAGATTGTGGACCGTCAGATGTTCACATAGAAATCCCGTCATCCATCAGATCAAATAGGAGGTGCATGGGGTTTAACCCTTCTCACGCCAGGCAGAAGTCCGGACAGGTATCGAGATATCATCATTCGTGAAATCGGGAATCGCGAGGATGAGTGATCGGGTAAGTTCACAGTGAAAACCCCGATACAAGCCTGAGCCGTCCATCTACTAGGGCACGTGGCGAGATCAGAAGAGTCCATCAGCATATCGGGGATTTTGTGGACAAGAAGTCCATACATTTCAGAACTTCGAAGTCCGAAACCCCGAAAGGAGGGAAGTGCCATTTGTGGGCCAGCTGTCAGCATAGCGGAGAATCGGCAATCGGGATATTGGAGTTCCCGAGGTTGAGAAATTCGGGACACTTCAAGTCTCGAAACAGCGGTATTGGATTAGGGTCTTCCATCAATTGGGGACGCGTGGCGAAGATCCAGACTATCGGGGGAAGTCTCGATAGAAAATTCAAACCGGCGCATCGGGGTTCGGCGTTTCGCGAATCTTGAGGGAAAGACTTCCAGAGAATCAGAAGTCACGAAATCGCGAGAGGTGATCAGGACCGTCCATCATAGGAGGACACGTGGAGGAGATCAGATTACTCGGGAGATTTCCCGAAAGCGAATCGTCTGTCGGCATATCGAGAGTTGGGAGTCGGAAAAGTGAGTTGTTTGATATCGCGAGTGGAAAAATCACGATAGAGGAAATTGCGACAAGGAGGAAAGCATCATCGAGGGGCCAACTGTCAGCGTAACGGAGAATTGGAATTTGAGGGATCAGTAGTCCTGTGGGTAAATGCATTTCAGTATTTGAAACCCCATAGTTCTGATAGGTGGTATGACTGCGGTCATATAGAGGGAGGTCACATGGACCCAAGAGTCTAGCCCAGGGAACTAGCAGGAGTTGGAGAATATCGGGATTCGAAGGATCGCGGATCTTGAAGGCAAGTGTGTTTCGGCACTTGAAATTCTGAAACCCCGATAAGAGGATATAAGGCTGCGATCTTATGGGATAGTGGTCATATGGGCCAGGAGTTTAGCCAGGGGAGTTGACATGTAAAAGAGGCGCGTATCGACAAACCAAAAATCGGGAGATCGCAGGGACAAAGGTTCTTGGCATCAAAGAACAAGAAACCCCAAAACTTGATATTGAGTTGGGGAAGATCATGGTTGAATGCAGAAGGCCGTGAGGGAGAAATAATGGACCTGTGGATCAGGTTTTCAGTAGGGATTTCAGTAGGGAATCGAAAGAGCCGCTTCGATTCATGGGTTGATTGAGCGATCCTGAGAACGGGTGTTAGAGGTTACTTGTGCCTGCATCAATCAGGAATGTTACCTCCATCTCTCACATCCAAAGAAAAGAAAAAGATAATTAAACAAAGTGCTAGATACACATGGATTGATGGAGATCTCTTTTATACAGGATATGACCTCATAATTAGAAGATGTGTAAGACAAGATGAGATTTTAGAAATACTAAAAGGTTACCATGATGAACCTTGTGGTGGTCATTTTGCAGATAAAAGTACAGCATACAAAATACTCAATTTAGGGTATTATTGGCCATCCATCTTCAAAGATTCCAAGAAATATGTTTAAAGTTGTGATAGTTTCCAAAGGATGGGAAAGCCACTTCCAACCAATGAAATTCCTCTCAAACCACAAGTTCACATTGAGCCATTTGAAAAATGTGCTATTGATTTCATTGGTCCAATAAATCCACCATCAAAAGGGAAGCAGTACATCTTAGTATGTACTGATTATGTTACAAAGTGAGTGGAAGCCAAAGCATTAGTGAGAGCTACAGAACAGTCAGTGGTCAACTTCCTCTTTGAAGAAATATTTGTCAGATTTGGAGTACCCCGGGATATTGTAACAAACCAAGGAGCATAGTTTACTTCTAAAATGGTGAAAGACTTAGCAAGCAAATATCAGATCAAGCATCGGAAATCTACACCCTATCATCCACAAGAAAATGGACAGGTGGAATCTACTAACAAAACTTTAGAAGTAATCATGACCAAGACAGTCCAAACACACAGAAAAGATTGGTCAGACAAGCTTCAAGAAGCATTATGGGCATACAAAATCACCTATAAAAACAGTATTGGGTTCACTCCTTATCAGCTGGTCTATGGTAAGTAAGTTTTGTTACCTATAGAATTTCAAATTCATACTTTTAAACTAGCAGCTAATTTAGGAATAGATATTTCCGAAGCACAAAAAGAGAGGATCATGCAATTAAATAAATTGGATGAGATGAGACAGGCAGCAGTTGAACACAACACTTTGATACAACAGCAAAGGGAACATTGGCATGATAAGTATATCAAGAAGAAACAATTCAAAGAAGGAGACTGGGCTTTGTTATTTGATTCAAAATTCAAAGATTTCAAAGCTAAATTTACAACTCATTGGCTTGGTCCATATGAGATTGTAGAAGTATATGACAATGGCTCAATCAAACTACAAACAATAGATGATGAGGCAAGCTCATTCATAGTCAATGGACATAGGCTAAAGCTCTACAATAAGTCTGTAAACAAGCAAGACTTTTTTGCAGCAGATATCTCAACAGAATGAGATGGAAGTGTTGGAGATACAGAATCATGTGTCTCCTTCACATTCTCCTTAAAAATATACAAAAAAGATAAAATATAAAATATAAAAAAAAAAAAAAGAGAAAAAGAAAAAAAGGGAGTTTAGTTATGAAAATCCAGGAAACTGGCACAATATAAACTCGAATTTTGATTTGAAAACCAAGTAACATTGGCCAACCAATCTTCAAAAAAAATATAATAATTTTCATCATTAATTTCTAGTTTCATTTTTCAGCTTCAAAAGTTTTACAAACATTTATCTCTGGGACTTGAGGACAAGTCAATAAATAAGGCTGAGGGGGATAAGGTATATATTTTGAAAACCTTTCAAGCCTTCTACAGATGACAGCATGCATTAAAAGAAATGGAATTTTCAATCAGCAGAGGAACCTGAAAGTATCCATTTCAATTCAATAGAGGGACCTGAGGAAGATATCCATTTCAATTAGCGGAGGGACCTAAAAGTATCCATTCAATTTAGCAGAGGGAACTGAGGAATATATCAATTCCATTCATTAGAGGGACATGAGGAAGATATCCATTTCAATCAGTAGAGGGACTTGAGGAAAATATCAATTCCAATCAGCAAGAGACCTGAGAAGAAAATCAATTCCAATCAGCAGAGGGACCTGAGATACTAAGCAAAAGAAATACAAGAGGAAATTGAGGACTTACAGCAACATTCCATCCAGCTTCAGTTAAGCAAAACACAATGAGCAAACAAGTTAGTATATATTTTCCTTTTTATTGCTTTAAATTTGAGAATTCTTCCTAAGCTAAGCAATGATAAATATCCTATCCCCTACATCATCTTTTCATCACTCCATTTTCATCCTCAAAAGCATTAAAAATGGTACTTAAAAGAAGCACTTTTGGTTTCCAAAGGAGTTATAAGGAGGGATCGGGTTTCAAATACAAAACACATTGTTTGTTTTGAGCTATCAAATTCTCTGTTTCTGAAGACATAAGTTGCATACACAGACTGAAGTATTGTTGCATAGATTAAAGGTGGTTTGCATTTAAAAAAGGGTTCATAAGAATAAGGGTTCATGCTTGATGGAGAGGTTGGAAACAAATTAGGGAGTTATAAGTCAAGTGAACATTTTTAGAAAAGAAAAAAAAACCTTTCTTATAATGATTGCAATGAGGAGAAGAGTACAAAGGTACGAATATAGCAGCACCTTCAGCTATGATCGTTGTACAATCCATTTTTAAAATAAAGACCCTTGTTTAAAGTCTCATCCAACGTTTTTTTTCTCCATAAAAGCAAAACGACTCAAATGATTTTCATATTTGTTGTGTCTCACCAAACGATTTTTCATATTGCACGGTGTCTCACTTGCACGCTCCCAGACTCGAACCACCGACGCACCTCTGCATACACTTACCTCCATTTCAAATTTGTAGCTCTGTTTCACCACGCCAAGCCATCCCAAATCCCTACGCTCTAGCACATTGTTCCCTCCTACGCATTCCTATCCTAAAATTCTCTGATAAAAAACGAATTGTATGTTGACAATTTCACTGTCAACATACAACATTTTCATTCTGTGGAAGAAAACATGGGGGTTGAAGGAGATACATGGTGAAGCAAAGGCAGAGAACGTATCCAAATAGGATTCATCCACCGAAGGTAAGACCGAACTCAAATAATTAAACAGCCAAGTGTAATTCAACGTCCTGCGGTACATTTTTAAAACAAGATAGTTCATTTTTAGCAGAGGCCGACTGAAAGAGGGGAAATTGAGCCAAAATTCAACAAGAAGCCTGAGAATTTTTCAAAATTACCAGGTATGCCCTTGCATAAAAATTTCATGAACAGAGAACATCTTAGAAATTTAAAAAATAATAGATTTCCTTTGCTTATTGAACAGAAAATCTTATTGAAGATCATGCACAGAATTAAATCCAAACAAAGTCTGAAAGTTTAAAAATTTTTGGTCAAAAGAATTGCAGGGTTGAATCTTTTAGACCTCCTTTTTATAAACAGTGGAAATATTTTAGGTCTTTCTCTTAAAACTTGGAAGTATGGTATCTAGATATGAACCAGGGAAGCTTGTTACATCATAAATACACAGGGATTGTATACAAATTTTGGAGCAAAAACAGTGGATAGGTTTCTTTGAAAAATTTGATGGATTTTGTGAAGAAGTTGCTTTAGAATTTTCTCACTCATTTGATGGGGAAAGGGCTACTGTTGGAAACCTTACCATTATGATCACTGAAGATAGCATTGCACATGTCACTGGACTTCCTCAAATATGAGAGAGATATTTCAAAACCAAGCATTTCAAAGATAAATCATGGGCACCTTTTATTTCCAGGTCAAGGGTAGCAGCAGTAAATTGGAAGAAGGGAATTCCAAGGAGTTGCTTGATTCATCCTTGGGATGAATTAGCATACCTCATACAGAAATTTATAACTTGTGAGGGAAGGTTTAGCATCATCTACCTATATCACATGAAATTTCTACAACACTTAAAAGGTGATTGTGAAATCAATATGTCTTATTTTCTATTACAAAGCCTTTCTAAGATGGCTAAGGCTGTCCAAAAATAAGGAAGGAACACAGAAAAGAGTTTATATCACTATGGTTTTATTAAAATGATCATTATATATGAACTACAGAAGCAAAATTTGACTTGGCAACAGTTTATCATTGAAAATGGTTTTGAAACAATAGAGGAAGAAGAAGAGGAACATATTTTAGTTATCACTGATGATGAGGAAGAAGTACAGAACCCCAAGGCAACAAGCTCAAAACCGCCTATGGGGAGGAGAAGAACAAGAAGTATGGTGATAAAAGAGAAAGAATTTGAGGAAAAAGACAAGATTTTTACCACATATGAAAGGAAATC
>ML821145.1:100544-113914 GCA_009831015.1 Picea engelmannii
GAATCTAAAGAGATAGAAGAGTCAGTATTACCAGTACATAAATACAATGTACCTACCTTCTCTCCTTTTGCTATCATCAATGATCCTTTGATGACCTTCCACGTCTTATCTATAAATATGGATACACAACCTTCACTTGCCAATTGCCCTATTGAAATTATATTTTTTCTTAAATCTGGAACATGTCTTACCTCTTTTAACAACCATTGGTTTCCATTGCATTGTTTTATTTTTACCTTTCCCATTCCAACAATTTTTCATGGTGCATCATCACCCAAATGAACTGGTCCAAAATCACCTTGAACATAATCTAAAAAATGTTTCCTATGGGGTGTGGCATGAAATGAAGCCCCTAGATCTACTACCCAAGACTTAGAAATATTGTCTACATAAAGAATCAAATAATCTTGTAACACATCACATGTTACATTTGCTTCTTGATTTCTCTCCTATTGTCCATCTCTTTGTTTCTTTGGAGCTCTGCAGTCTTTCTTCAGATGTCCTTTCTTCCCACAATTCTAGCACTCTATCTTTCCAAGTATGGATTTGGATATTCTCTTCCTAGAATTCTTGTGGTTCCCTGAGCCCTTTCCTCTATCCTTTTGTCTTCCCCTGTTCTCCATGTTCAACGCATTACCCGATGTCTCACCTATGCTTTTCCATTGCATTTCCTCACTAAGGATAACACCAACAACGTCATCAAATTTTAAAGCGTTTGAACCAGAGACAGAGTTACTTACAGCCATGACCAAGCCATTCCAACCTTCTGGAAATGAGCACAAGATTAAAAAATCCCTAACCTCATCATCAAAGTCCACTTTTATAGAACTTAGCAGATTAGTAACCGTATTAAATTCATTTAAATGATCTGCAACAGACCCACCTTATAACATCTTCATATTAAATAATCTCTTCATTAGAAATACCTTATTAGATGTCGAGGCTTTTTCATATAGTTTAGCCAACGCGTCCATCAGATCCTTCGTTGTCTTTTCTTTCGAAATATTGAAAGCCACCGATGCTTCCAAGCTCAGCCGTATCGTTCCTAGAACCTTTCTATCAAGAATATCCAATTCTTCGTCCTTCATGGTCATCGGCTTCGTTTCTACTCCACCCAATGGTAGGAATAGATCCTTCTGATATAAATAATCTTCCATCTGCATCTTCCATAACTGGTAGTTTTGGCTGTTAAATTTCTCGACCCTAAACTTTCTATCTTTCGACATTTCTCCCACTCGAACTAGGAACCCTCTTTTCCTATGAGTTACCTTTTGCTCTGATACCATTTATTAGAAAAACAAAACCGCGGAGCAATCAAATAAAACAAATGCGGAAACAAAACACAGAAGATACACAATACAATAGAGACACAAATTTGTGTGGTTCACCCAGTGTGGGCTATGTCCACCAGAGAAATTTCCAAGTCCTTCCTTTATTATTATCCAGGAAATGAAGGGATACAACCTACAGCAAAACCCGTTGTAACTTCCTCTTCTTTCTCTCATAGTCTCCTCTCTCATAATACAATACTCACCATAATGCATAGCCACAATACATTTCCCTCATAACAGAGGGTTGCCTTCTAGGGAAAAAAACCTTAACATAATTTCTACCATTAGATCTGTGACCTTATAATGAACATTCGAGATTTACAATGAAATTACAATATACATTTACAAGATAATTTCTACCATACCCCCCCTCTGCACTCCCCCGCATGGAAGAGTGTACATACTTCTGGGGTGTAAAGTCTTCATGGGGTATAAACATGACTGAAAGCAAAGACCTATGAATCAGGAAGATAATCAAGCTCCACAACCAACACATCCGCACACTGACAGAAGAGTTTGAAGTTCATCACTAGAAGAGCACACAGTACCACCCACAGGCAAATGGCACAGTAGAAGCCTTCAATAAAATTATGGAGAATGCACTAACAAAGATCAATAACGTCAAAAGAGATGACTGGAACCTCAAAGTACAAGCAGTCTTATGGTCATATAGGACCACATGCAAAAATTTGATAGGGCACACACCATTCAAGCTAGTCTATGGCCAAGAAGCAGTAGTGCCATTAGAATTTTTAGTACCCATCTTGTGCATAGCAGCTATCACAGAGATGACAGAATGAGGTGCAATACAAGAAAGACTGAATCAGTTATTGTCAATGGAGGAAGACCGAATCCTAGCAGGATTCCATCAACAAGTGCAGAAAGCAAGAGACAAAGCTTGGCATGATCGACACATCAAGAAGAAAATGTTTAAGGAAGGAGATCTAGTATTTCTCTATGACAGAAAGTCATTTCAACACCTGGAAAAGCTCAGAATGAATTGGTTAGGACCATACGAGGTAAAATATGTCACAGATGGAGGAGATGTATAGTTAATAGATTTAGTAGGTACAGACCTTAGAGGAATGATCAACGGGAGCCAACTGAAGTTGTACAAGGACAGTCGAACACCCACTGCGCAGTAAAAAAAATACAAAAGAGACCAAAAAGGCAACAAGACTAAAAAGCATGTAGCACACCAGAGATAGAAATGCCACATGACTTTCGAAGAAAAAAAATCAGCAAAGGAATGAGCAGGAAACGAAAATTGAGCAGAGGGAAAATAAGCAGGAAACGAAAAATTGACAAAAGAAGTATGAGAGGAAAGCACTAAGTGAAATTAAAGCACGGCAAGGACCGATGGGACATCACATTAAACACACCAATGGGAGATGGAAAAGAAAACGTAATGGAAAGTACGAAACCGTCGCAGCTGCATTAAACCCACAATTATGATGCATTAAACACATAATGGAAGAAGCGTCCTCGACAAGCTTTGTGACCATCCCATAGAACACACGAGCACGGGAGCGACTGGTCTATTCGCGAAAGGAAAATAGAGAAAGAGTAATAACAGTCGGAACAACCAGAGCGAGACCATAGAACTCCCAGAAGTTATTTGAACTAAGAAAACATTCAATAGTCACCACTATGGCACCACCGAAGCCAGTAGAAGCAAGTCAGACAGCCAAACCAACCAGGGTTCAAACTAGGTCACGGGGACCGATGGAAGAAAATGAGTAGTAGCAGCCCGAGCTCATCGACATCAATGAAATCCCATCCCCAGAGAGGACACCGGTGAACTCTACACTGATACTGGAAGAAATTCAACAGCCACAAGCAGAGGCCATGAAAGTAGATACGCCAGTAGTGGCGCAGGCACCTCAGAACAAGGAAGTGGAAACCCAACAGGAAGTGCAGTCAAAAAGAACTGAAGCAGCCCTGGAGGTTAACGGAATGACACAAAATCTGGGAGCACCAGCGTAGCCAGACGAGTCGCAAACGACTATCTCAGGTCAACCAGCAGAGGAGACCACTATGAATGCCTAAGCTTGGCCAAAATGGCTAATGGGGGAACAACAAAAAGTTGCTAGAACTTCGAACCAGCTACCGCACCAGGAAGACAGAGTTCAAATATCAATCTCACCCTGTAATAAACCTATAGCAGAAATTGTTCTACCACACATACCAGCTAGAGTGCAGGTAGAACTGGAGCTACTGGGTCATGATGGGAAGCTCAAGTATTCTGACCATGACGTATCAGATGAAACTGAGTTCCTAGAACTTGCACAAAGGGTCTTTATGCAGACCATAACTATAAACCAAGTTGGAGAAATGATTATCTAGCCACACCAGTGGGCAGCTAGGCTGGACTGAACATGAATCTTAGGTTTGTTGAAGCTACCACATTTATGCAGAGGCCAGTACACAACATAATGCGTCAAGCAGTTGTTGGCAGTCACACATGGAGGGGACATATGGTTGTACAAACCCATCCCCATAACTGTTGAGCTCATCACACAAATCACAGGGTTAACAAACCAGGGTATGGATCCCACATTGATTCTGGACAACAAATCCAAGGAAAAAGCATCATCATAAGAAATGAAGAATAAATATGGCACCACCATGGGAATGAGGGGCATCATAATCAAACGAATCAACAACGAAGCTACACAATTAGGTGCAAAGATATTAGCTTGCAACTTGTTCAGAAAATGCCACAAAGAGGAAGTACCAATAGGAGTCATTATAGTTGCAGCTCAGTGCACAGAAGGCACCTCTATGAGTTGGGTGCCATATATATTGAACTTATTTCCATAGGACTACAAGGATGCGCAGGACCTACGCACAAAGTTTCATTACTCATGGATAATTACCCTAATAGCCTTCATGGGATGGCGAGAACTAGGGTATGTGATCTTTTGTACCAGACCATAGCCAACGGGAACGAAATACCTATTACAGAGATCTGGGCCACATTCCAGGCATAAGAAGGAGAACGGAATCATATTCGAAGCATACCTATGGGATATACAGGAAGCTATCAGTCAATCATGGAGAATAACACCAGAGGCTATCACGTGATATGAGTACATCTCCAATTTTCGAGCCATGAGATAGACAATGTGGATACAAACAATGCATGATCTAGATAAACAGTGGCTACAAATGCGCTACTGCATCACAGAGGGTGATATCGATATGGTCATCAGCAAATGGACCAATGAATGGAGGATTCCAACCATTACTCGGGAAGTACCGGAAACAACAACAGAAGGAGAGGCAGAACAGGTGGAAACATAGCCTCCAAAAATCCAAGTGCCCAAGAAACCACGAACAGGCCAAGGCAGGCCGACTCAGGCAAATGAAGAGTCCAAGAAGACAGGGACCTAGAAGAGAAAGAAAGAGACTACACAGTCGACCAACGGACAGTCGAAACAAGCTAAGGGAGCACAAGAGACCACCCCAAACCCCATCACACAAGAACTAGGGGGAAATAATAGACCAGATGTGCAGGAAGGAGGTGCGTGTAAGAAATAAAAGGTGCAACGAGCATTTCCAGACTATACAATCACAGAGTATGATGGGGAAATGATCACCAGAATGGTCCAGGATTGCTTAGCAGAAGATTTCGATCATGTAACACATCACAGGGATAAACTGCAAAAAGAGCTGGCAGAAATGGGACAGTTCCTTAAGGAATTTGGGGAAGCATAGACAACAAGTAGCAGTAAAGGCATAGATCCATAGATAATACAGACCAAAGAAAGAGTGGAGGTAGAAGAACGAGACCCAGTCCACTCCATGCCACACGCAAACGCAACATTTACATCAAACCTACCATGTTGCACATGGATGAAATCGTGGGGAAAACACCCCTGAATGATTTGGACCACATCCAATTGGTATTGACATGAATTCCATTAAGGGCACTACACAAATTGTAGGTTAGCATCGACCACGAGGTACAATCTCGTGCACATAAGAACTTAGTCGAGCTACAGCAAGCAACAAAGAAGTGCGAGGCACTGGAAAAAGTCTGTGAGCAGGCCAAGCTTGAAACTCAGGAAGAAAAAGAACACAGGAATGAACTGGAACAAAGAGTGGGAGGTGTTAGCATTGAAATTCACACTTTGACTACTATAGTAAACTCATCACCCATCATAATGTAAAATATAATTTTGGTTTTGAATAGGTGGATCAGCAAAATGGAGAAAGAAAGGGAGAGGGTAGCAAACTGCAGATCAGTAGGCTACACCAATGGGCAATGGAGTCACAAACATCCTACTCATCGAAGGCAGAAAAGATACTCAACAGAAACCAACATTATATGCTAATAAGTGGAAAAATGAAGAAGGAAAACATAAGGTATAATGTTCACTAAACAGAGATCCTCTCAATTTAATGAATCAACAAATACTTGAATATAAACAATGAGTGATGGGAAAAATACAGTAGATCATCTGTTGCTTAAGGATCCATAAATCATTGGTAGCCTTTGATCCTCAAATATTCAATATATTCAAATAAGAAGAAATATAAACAAAAGGGTTACAATCTGAAATCACAGCTCTCATGAGTCTCCAATAGCAGTAATGCTTACAATCATAAAACGCCCACAAGCTTACAAATGAACACACAGGAAAACTGCTTGGTCCTACTCTCTCTAGCCTCTCTTGGATCATGAATCCCCTTTCTCCAAGAGATATATACTTCCTTAAATATAAAATAGCATCCAAATAACCTTAGGAGGTCAAATCCCATCTCCTCCATTGGATTCTAAGACTTGGATATAGGTGGCAACAATCAAAGAGACAAAAATCCAACAAACTACTAATTTTCAGGAATGTGTTGGAAGTCATTAATAAATTGTTTATGTTGATACTCAGAGGGGGGTGAATCAGTATCAAGTACAATTTAAAACCTTTTTCAACTTATACTTAAACCATTCAACTATATCCAATACACCACAATACACCATGCACAATATATGAGAAATAATCAATAATTATTGTTCAAGGGAAGTAATGACTTCCAAAGGTAGCTACATCTTCCAAATGTAAAGGGAGGGATAAACCTCCAAGAGGAAGATATAATCCTCCAATATCAAGAGAGGATTTAACTTTGCATCCTTTCCCCTTCCTTCCACCCAAGAATATATGAGAGATAATAAAATTTTACATTAAATCATCACCATCAACCAACCATCACATAGAACCTGATAATGCTTCCTGAGACTTCTTCAATTTCTGTAATTCCTCAATTCTTGAAATACTCTGATCCTATAGATAATATTACTCAATGTATTCTCTAAAACTTCTCCAAGTTTCACTCCTTGAATCCTTCCCAAAAAGAAGTTATAGAGAGAATGGTAGACTTCGTTCGATTTTGGTTTATTTAGGAGACCAAACTTGTACAAAATGCCCTGCGCTCAATATTTAACATCAGACTCTGAAACTCACACACAATAAACCAAATTCCATACTCTTTCTAATGCAATTTTTCCCACTTAATTTGGATTATCTATGAATAAGTTATGACTTTTTTACCCGTAACACATGTTTATTGACTAGCTTCATGACTAGTCAAAAACCCTATCTTCCACAGAGTGTATCTCCAGAATTATAGCAAATCAAGAGCTGAAACTTTTACCAAATGTAACTTGATATGTATTCTCAATACCATAGCAATTTCACTATCTGAATCGTTCTAGAAAAATAGTTATAGCGAAAATGGTAAGATGACCTGAAAATAACATACCTTAGAACACATCACCAAAAGACTTCATCCTCCCTTGAAATCCATCCTTCTTTACTTATGATTTCCTCTAAAATTCGACTTGTGTGTGAAATGAATGTATAATCTATACCATTTATGTCACTTCCTTTTAACATTAGGGCCGACCTGACACTTTCTTATTTTGTACTTCCTTCTTCAATTCACTTTGTCATCTTCAAAAATTCATTTCTCCTCAACCATGAGGATCCACGTGACATGCCACACACCACCAGAAACAACATGATGTATATTATCCATCCATACACCACAATACACCACAATACACCATGCACAATATATGAGAAATAATCAATAGTTATTGTTCAAGGGAAGTAATGACTTCCAAAGGTAGATACAGCTTCCAAATGTAAAGGGAGGGATAAACCTCCAAGAGGAAGATCCTCCAATATCAAGAGAGGATTTGACTCTCCATCCTTGCCCCTTCCTTCCACCCAAGAATATATGAGAGATAATAAAACTTTACATTAAATCATCACCATCAACCAACCATCACATAGAACCTGATAATGCTTCCTGAGACTTCTTCAATTTATACAATTCTTCAATTCTTGGAATACTATGATCCTATAGATAATATTACTCAATTTATTCTCTGAAACTTCTCCAAGTTTCACTCCTTGAATCCTTCCCAAAAAGAAGTTATAGAGAGAATTGTAGACTTTATTCGATTATGGTTTATTTAGGAGACCAAACTTGTACAAAATTCCCTACACACAAAAGAAACTAAATTCCATATTATTTAAAACGTAATTTTTCCCACTTCATTTGGATTCTCTATGAATAAGTTATGATTGTTTTACCCGTAACACCTGTTTATTGACTAGCTTCAGGACTGGTCAAAAACCCTATCTTCCATAGAGTGTATCTCCAAAATTATAGCGATTCAAGAGCTGAAACATTTACTACAGGTAACTTGATATTTATTCTCAATACCATAGCAATTTCACCATCTAAATCGTTCTAGAAAAAAGGTTATAGCAAAAATGGTAAGATTATTTGAAAATAACATACCTTAGAACACATCACCAAAAGACTTCATCCTCCCTTGAAATTCGACCTTCTTTACTTCTGATTTCATATGAAATTAGACTTGTGTGTGAAATGAATGTATAATGATATTTATTTATACCATTTATGCCACTTCCTTTTGACATTAGGGCCGACCTGACACTTTCTTATTTTGTAATTATGTTCTTTAATTATCTTCAGGGCCTACATGTACTTCCTTCTTCAATTCACTTTGCCATCTTCAAAAATTCATTTCTCCTCAACCATGAGGATCCACATGACATGTCACATACCACCGGAAACAACATGATGTATACTATCCATCCATGGGTGTTGTATCTACGTGTGCATTGTCCTTCATGTCCAAATACCTTCATCAATCTTGCGGTCCAAAACCCATGACTAGGGTTGACATCAATGACAACAACCAATCTTCCAACAGTTTCCACCTCATTGCATGAGGCCTTTGATGGAGCTAAGAGTTAGCTGTAGGTGTCCCTTGACATCTAAATGATCCTTGAGAATCCATTTGAATCCTCCTTGACAGGTGGAAACCTCCCAACAAGGCAAATATCAAAACCGTGACTGCTACAGGAAATTCGATAGCACCGTTGTAAAATAGTTGTGCACATTCGATAGCACCACTTCTATGTCTAATATCTCTCAAACCATAACACATTTTGAAAAAATGAGAGAGGTTTTTGTTATTTAGTATGTTATGAACAAAAACCTCCCAATTTTCAAAAATACCTTCTCATTTGTTCATAATCCAAGTTTTAAGTTAGTCACTCAAAACTGGCAGAAGCGTTCTTGCAAAATAACTCTGCACAATTTGATCTCGATCAAAATTTCGGTAGCACCCACCTGTGTGTCCTGTCAAAATTTTGGTAGCGCCCGCCTGTGTATCCTATCAAACTTTCGGTAGTGCTCATCTATATAATTCACTCTTCTGTTGAAAATTCAGCAGCGCCATCATAATTCACAGCACCTTCACTTGAACATTGACAAAATGGGTAGCAACCTCGGGTATTAGCAATGCCATTAGTCTTAGAAGATTTGGCAGTATTTTAGGCAGTAAAATGGTAGACCATGCTATATAGACAATTCCTTAGCACCATGGCACTATGGAATGTCTGTGCTCTTTTGTATGATGAGACTAATCAAGAACTTTGATTTGATAGGTTAGAAGCCTGTATATGCCTGTAGAGTTTATTTAGTTTCTTATGGAGAGGCAAGCCTCTTCTTGCTGCAAATTCTTGTGCTAACAGGAGGAATTTTTTAGAAGCTCCCCAGCACCGTGCAAGGGAATGAACTCCCAGTAGCAGGAAATATTGACCAGATTGCGCAAGCAATTGATCAGTGTCAGAAGGATATCGAGAATCTCCGTGAACATCTCACACCAACCACTCCACTGGAAGTGAAGGAGCAGAGGAAGTAAGAAGAAAAAATGCAGTTGCAGGAGATGGAACAGCGGGTTAGCACAATAGTTGAATTTCTTGATAAATCAGCGCAACTTTGGACAAGGTTGGAGGAGGATCCACAGGTCCAACCCTGAGACAAAGAAGAGGAAAGGATCAATGCAATGATCCAAGAACTCAAACAAAGGCAAAATACCATACCAATCCCAGAATGAGTCAAAAGGACGCAGGATATGAATAATATGCAGGCAAAACTTATTACTGCACAAACACAAAAACAAGAGCGTCATGCTCAAATAGAGCCACTACAAGAATGGGTAGCAGAAATAATCGCATAGGCAAAAGAAGCTAAAAAGAAGATAGCATGGACCCAAACTGAATGTGTATGATTTTTGAGAGACAAAGTGGTAGTTTAGGTAGTAGACACCATCAAGGAGAAGACCGCACAGGCATTAACAAAAGAAGCAGAGCTCAAGGAAAAGTTCCATATGATCACCAAGGAGATCGAAGAAGCTCATAAGGATTAGGTGAATTAGGATGAGTCACATGTCATTGTTGGGGGCCTATTGTAAACTGGTCAAAGTGGAAAGAAGGATGATCATGGAAAGAAAGCGTGCAGAAATGGAAGTAATAGTTGGAATGTAACACAGTACGCACGCATGCAATAAAGCATGCACAAGGAAAGCGATAGCTGGAGGAAGAATAGCACACGTGCATGAGAGGAAGACCTAACGCCAGTAGGGATAGGGTTTTGGTAATACATTATAAATGGATAAAGAGCCTGATATATATAAATAGAGATACACGGGTATCATAGAGAGGTTGATTCTCTTTTGTATTAGTTCAGCTCTTGTAATGTTCTATCGTGGCTATGTGCGAGTTGATGCATTAAGTAATGCTACTAGGAACCAATTTTGTAAGCTGTTGAGATAAGAACATAGGAGAGGAGGAAGATATGAGGATTATATCATTGGCTATGGAGCCTTGTGCGATCTAGTTCGTCTCATACAAATCTTACCCATCAGAGGGAATTGTAAGCACGCGACGCTGGAGATGCAGAACTACCATAATAAAAGAGCCAAGAGCCAAATATTTGTGGACGTAGCCCAGGAGGGGGTGAACCACAATAATATATGTGTAATGTGATGAATGCATGTATATATTTATTTTCTTTCAGTAGTTAATTGTTATTCTTAATGAATTATTTAATGCATTGTTATGGAATATGATTGTGTTGTTCGAGAAATAAACTGTGAAGGATAGATGCACACTAGTGAGTAATTGTAGATTTCAATAACGATTCATAGTAGATGGCTCATATTAATAATCCCCTATCTCATACCCAATCCTAGGCTATAAACACTCAAGTCTTACATCCACCCATTTAAAGCTATCTCGGGTGAGACTACGCAGTGCACTCTATGTACTGTGTTGCCTTCTGGTTTACCAGGAGGGCTGATAGTTTTAGAGGCTTTGTTGGAAACCTGAAAGACATGAACCCTGGGTCAATAACTCAGACAATAAAAGAAAGAAGTTAAGCCAACAGTCTTCCTCCCATGTGCATGTGTTGTTCTTCCTCCAGCTGTCACTTTCCTTGTGCACGCTTTCTTTCATGCACGCGTATTTTTCTTCCTCCAGTTGTTACTTCTATTTTTGCACACTTTCTTTCCCACAATCATCCTTCTTTCCACTTTGGCTTGGTGCCAACAGGCTCCCAACATTGACATGTGACTTGTCCTGAGTCACCTAATGCTTTTGAGCTTCCTCAATCTCCTTGGTGATCGTCTGGAATTTTTCCTTGAGCTCTTTTGATTTTATCAGTGCCTGCACAGTCTTTTCCTTAATGGTGTCCAGTACTTGAACTTCCATTTCGTCATTCAGCAATCCTACACATTCTGTCTAGATCTGTGTTATCTGTGTTTTAGCTCATTATGCCTGTGTGATTACTTCTGCTACCCATTCTTGTAATGGCTCTATGTCTCTGCTACTGCTTGCTATATGTTATGAGTTATTGAGCCAGGGTTCATGTCTTTCAGGTTTCCAACAAAGACTCTAAAACTATCGGCCCTCCTGGTAAACCAGAAGGCAACACAATGCACAGAATGCACTGCGCAGTACCACCCGAGATAGATTTAAATGGGTGGTTGTAAGACTCAGGTGTTTACAGCCTAGGATTGAGTATGAGATAGGGGTTTATTGTTCAAATCCATATACTATTGATTTTGATTGCAATCTACTATTACTCACGTGTTCACATTTATCTTTAGAAGTTTCTTTCTAGAACAGCACAATCGTATTCCATAACAATGTTGAGCCTTAATATTGGCTCATTACCCCTTAATTGGGGCATATTACATTAGTAATTTTATTTTATTTATGTCAGCTTTATTCCATTAGTTGTAATTATACCTCCTAGTCTCCTATATATACCAAGGAGACATTTTCATTTGGAATCATCTGGTACTTGAACATTTATGTAGGGTAAAAGGAGGTTGCCCCCTCGAAGAGGATTATTATCTGAAATTATCTATTTTTCAAGGTGTTGAGTACTTATTCTGAGGTTTTTCTATGCTATATTGATATTTGTCTCTTAACATATGGTATCAGAGCTCAAGGTCTTGGGGTTTCACTGCTACATCTGAGACTCCCTAGAATTTTCTCTATAATTTTTTTTCTACAATGTTTCATAAGGAACGACTTGGAGGATATTTAGTATATGTATCAAGGTACGTTGGGTTAAAATTTTATCTCCTGAGGCCTTATACTTTCAGAGATACAGCCTGTGCAATATAGGGTTCTGGAATCATCCTGAACTGAGTCATTGCGGAATTTTCGCTATAAAAAAATGTTTGTAACGTTTCAGACCCTAAAATATGGAGGCTATTCATAGAAATTAGTAAGGTATATGTGGTAAAAATTTCATCTTATGGGTCATCTTACATTTGTAGATACACCCTATGGAAGATAGGGTATTTGACTAGTCCTATTGACTAGTCTCAAGAAGGTGGTCCAGGTAAAACAATCATAACTTCTTCCTAGAGTATCCAAATTGAGTGAGATTGGTTTCATTTGATAGTGGACAGTTTGTAGTATTTCTGGTACAAGTTTCATAATTTTATATCAATTATTTTGTGTGGGGAACGCTATACAAGTGAGATCTCATGGAAAGGCCAAAAATAAGCAAGTTGTGGGGAAGTTACAGTAAATTCCACTTGGCACATCCAATTTTGATCAGACATGTGGCATTGCAGAGAAGAAATATTAGAGAATTACATAAAAGAAAGTTTCATACTCATAATGGCGGAAACTTGGGAGATACAACAGAAGAAATATTGTCAAGCAGAACCACCTCAAAATCAAGGTTCAAAAATGATAGTTGGCCAACATGACACCCAAAAAGGGAAATTCTACACTAAATAAGCCTCCATACAATCCTACTTGGACTCTTCATGAAGGTGAAGAAATGCATAGGGACATAAATGATTTACAAAAGAAGATAGTAACAAAATATGAACTACAAGAGATGGAAGCTAAGTTGGAGGAAAAGATGGATGATTTAAAAGAGGAGATCATGGAAGTATTGAAAAATTTTGTAACAGAGAAGACACCTGAAAGTGAAAATGCATCCCATGAAATTCATGATGAGGAAACAAGGAAGGTGAATCAATAATGGAGAAACTCCAACTTTGGGTTGAATACCAACCATGTTCCTAAGATCGATATGAGGAAGTTTGATGGCAAGGACCCAATCACATGGATACTTCAGATGGAGCAATTATTTGATCTACATAATGTGTCACATACACAAAAG